>JAVQKG010049403.1:0-12316 GCA_036025885.1 Hypseleotris bucephala
ACAGGAAGTCGGCCATTTTGGATTGAAATTGGGAAGTCAGGTATATTTGACACCCTCTAACTTGCTGTTAGAATATTTTTAAGGTATTCTAAATAAATTGGAACGAAAGAGACGTGAGACAGCAGTTTCTTTTTAGCGTGCGCACGAAGACAGAAGATCAGCAGTGTTCACCATCTGTTTGATTTATCAGCCTTCGTGCTGCCCTTTTATGTAGGTTGGAGACAAAGCATCTTTCACAGCAAGGTCATACAAAAGTCATGTGCCCTTTAACACATGATAGTAATAAGATCAGCTACTTCCTTGTAGTTAACCTAGGGCTACAAACTAATACTACTAATTTAGAGTAAATCAGTGGAACGCATTCCACAAGTTATTGATTAAGACATCTGGAAGTGGTGTGACACTGTAAGAATCATCAAATAGTAAGAATTAATTAATACTGAATATACTGATAATACATTTAGATTAATGATAAAAACATAATGCAATAATTTCTCTAATAATTGGCACCCAGATGTTACCAGCACACAGTAAATATGTTCATGTAGGGGGGACACTTTCTGGCAGGCGGACAATTTGTGGCATAACACCTCTCGCTGCTCAAACACACCAGCCGGCAGAGTGGGGATAAAAGGCGGAGCTAAGAAAGCCTGCTCTAAAAGACGAGAGGCAGTGCATGCTGATCAGCTCAGTCAGATAAAGTGGCCAAAACTTCAGTAATTTTGTAAATTTAAAGAAAAATCTGTGTAAACAAAAAGATTGATATAAATCCTCTAGTATCGATACGATACCGATACTGACAAAAGTATCGATACTATCGATACTTGGATCGATCTGCCCAGCTCTAGAAGGAACTGTTTAACCAATCACACGCTTTCATAGGACACAAGCTTCTGTTAGACTATACATCCTTTATTTACCCAGAACTAGAATCTGTAACTTTGTGATAGAAGGTCATAAATGAGATGAATTAGGAAAGGCGAGTGTATCATTCAAACTATTTTACAGTCGCAAAATTAGGAAGCACAGCTTTAAGGCCCTATTTCTCCCTGTCACACCCACTTCAAAAATCAGAAAGTAGTAACTAGGTGGGATTTCTTCAACTACAGTACATACTTAAAAAATGTGATGAATTAGCTCTTGTGAAGTTCCGTACCTAAGCATACAGAATTGACACGTGAATCAAACTAGATACAACTTTGGTTATGATATTATGAAAAAAAAAAACCTTAAAAGAGAAAAACCTTAAAACCTAAAATCTATGAGTATAACAAGTCCATTTTAAGCCTGCACTTTATTTGAATGTGCCTTGTTCTATTTAGACATCTTTGATTGACAGACCCTCTCTGCTCTCTACACTCAATGCATATAAGATGTGTGATTAAAATGCATAGCTCACGGTTGCACAGCTAGCATAAAAAAAAACACCTACAGCCCGCGGCTAACTTTAATTAATCAATTCTGTCGTAACTAGGGTCGGTGTTTGTCCAGCTGATCAGTAAAACAGCTATTGACATTCAACATCCAAGTCATGTATAATCAGAGGAGACCGGAGACGTGACATAAATAATAACAATTACGATATTGGGACATTTTGCGTACATGTCCCGTCAGACATCCATTAAAAGCACGGTAGGAGTCAAAATTGGACGGAAATGGCGCAATAGACAAAATTAGGCTATTTCGTCAATGACTGCAGATTACATACAGCACAAAGTTTAGCACAAAGTAGACCAGGAAGGAACGTGTGCAATGAGTTTCTGACATGCTTTCAAAGACTTTTGAGAGGAGTTTGAGAGGAATCATGTAATGGGATTTTATAATGATCGGGTCTCAAAATATTTTAGTTTTTAAATGTTAGATAAGCATGCATAAACAGGCTAAAGTATGCATTTTTATTTTTAATTTTTAGAAAAACTACAGAAAAGGCTAATTACACATTTGAGTATAACTCCCTAACACAATTTAATGATATGCACAGTATGTGTTAGGGGAAGTGGTGACTCTAAAGTGCCCCTAGTGAATGAATTATAATATATAATAAAATAGAATGTAATGTAATTGAAGAGACTTTGAGACGATAAACAATGTTTTCCATATGGCAGAATCCATGGCCAATCGCATGTTTGCAATACTGAAAAACTGTAGACCATTAAACATTAAATTAATGCCAACAATATATGAAAGTCAGATGGCGAAAACTTGATTAAAATGTTTTACTTCAGGCCCGAAAAACCTTTGCAAAATGTTGAATCCCCAAGATATCCAGTATAGTGCATGTTTTTTCTCTGGAGAAAAAAAACCTCCTTGTAACATGTTTTAACGTTTTAATATTTGTACACAGCTTTGAGTCCCTTTGGAAGTGTTTTCAGATACAGCCCAAGGCCTGGCTCAAACTGCAGCTTTTTAAAACCACTACCAAATTTGAAACAGAAGTGGCATTGTGTACATAAGGAGAATATTAATACAAGGTTTTTGCTGTTGCTTTAACTTGCTCACTACATATCTGAGAATACTGCATTTTGCAATGCACAAACAACAGCATTGTTCTCATGTAATTTCTTAAGTCCTGCTTCAGTAACCATTTTGAACAGAGCAAAGACTTGAATTTCCACAAACTTGACAAAGCCCAGCGACAAGAAACGACCACTACTTAAGGAGGCTATGGCAACAAATACAACACATTGGAGACGGTGAAAGACTTGCTTTTCAAAGATGGAAGGATCTTTGCATCATAACGGAATTGAAAACTTGTGTAGAATCAGAGACATTATTTATGGAGAGGTAAAACAATAGAAACTATCCAATCTGTGAACTCCAGCCAATGACATGCGCTAGGCAATGGTTCTCAAACATTTTACAACAAGTACCACCTCAGAATTTTTTGGTGCCCTAAGTACAACCTAGGACTAACCAACATATACTGTAAAGAAGACTAATGTAGGTCTTCATCTGACGTAATCTAGGACTAACCAACATATACTGTAAAGAAGACTAATGTAGGTCTTCATCTGACGTAATCTAGGACTAAACCTGGTTAAAATCTTGTCCAAACTAGAGATAAACATAAACCATGACAGACAAGGGTTAAAATATCTCCAATTTTCCAAATCTGCCCATGCAAAATGTAACTATATAGGAAAATAATGATAGTGGGTCAAACTATAGTTGTCAAATCTTGATTTCAATTAATATGCAAATGACCCTTTCATTTGCGACAGGTTATGTTATTATTGACCTTTATTTAACCAGGAAAGTTCCAGTGAGATTCAGAATCTCTTTTTCAGGGGAGTCCTGGCCCCAATGGGGCACCTAATGTTTTTAGTGGTAGGTGAAACCAGAGTGCCCAGAGGAAACCTACACAAGCATGGGGAGAACATGCAAACTCCACACAGAAAGGCCCTGACTGCCCAAACCAGGAATCAAACCCAAGTTCCTCGTGCTGTGAGGCAAGAGTGCTAGGCAAGTGTCACATTTCATCTGATATTAAATATTGCACACAAAAAGGCTAACAAAATACATAAACACACTTCTCTTCAAAATCACCAGGTAAACAAGTTAGCTTTAGCCCAACTTTGCTGTCATGTCCCTCTTTTTGTAAGCTTGACATTAGCTTGCAACACAAAATGGTGACCCCATATTAAATCCAGCCCACCACCAGGCACCGATGACACATTTTAGAAAGATAGCACATTTTATCTCTCTCAACATAAAAGCTGCTACTCTGTGAAGGCCTGTTTGTAGTCCAGGGGGTTGCAATTTCACAACAAATTATCAGCTCAAAGGGAAATCTTCAAGTCTTGTGCAGAGAGAGGGCTGTTTATAGTGAGTAAATCAGTTCCCAGTCAAAACAGCTGATGCAAAATGGTGCAAATACATGCACATGGTAATATACAGTATATCCAGTATCTATATCCACTTTTTGTTCTACCCATTCCCATTTGGATCACAGGTGGCTAGAGGATATACCAACAACTATGGGCCTTAGGAAGGGTCCTTGGCAATGTTAGTCGTTACACATGTAAGGCCTCTAAACAACATTACAAATACTAGAAAGACCTCCTCCAAGGCAGCTTTTAAAAATGCTAGATCATGATTCAGATCAAAATATAATCAACAGTTCCTTGTGCCATTCCTAACCAACCCTGAAAATTTCATCCAAATCCGATCCATAGTTTTAGAGTAAAGTCACTTATGGACAGACGGACAAAAGCACGCAACAAAACATGACTCCCTAGGCAGAGGTAATAAAGCACAAGACTTGACGGTTTAAAGAGTTTGGACAGGAAACTAGACATTAAGACAAAAAATAAGCTTTAAGATTTTAACAGAAGAGGAAGATTCTAGAAAAGTTATCAAATGCATACTGTGAATGGTATAATTTGCAGATTATTGAAATTGGACCATGAGGGGCCTTTCTGTCGTTAACATCCCCCTTGTAATAATGTTCTGCTATTGGCTAGAGGGAGTCCACAGGGGAATCCATGGAAACAGGACACAGCTAACAGTACACCTCAGTTGCACTGGAGAAACGCAGGTAAACATAATGCACCACATAGCTTTAAATTTATTAATATTGCAAATCCAAGAGCAAATCATAATGTATTTTTCCTAAGTTTTGAAGCCCCCTAACGCAAGTATAGCTTGGAAAAATACATACTGAATTACAATATTAATAAAAAAAAAAACTAACTAAACTACTACTCCTGGCCTTCTAGATTATTAGAATAACATAGCAACCTTTTTATAATCAAAACAAAAAAAAAGATATGTAGCGCTGTGGTTTAGCTCAGAGCGGCCCATATACAGAGCCTACAGAGCACGTCCCGGCGTCGCGAGTTCGAATCCAGCTCACAGCAGTTTGCTGAAAGTCACTCCCCACTTTTGTTCCTGATTTCCTGTCAATCTACTATATCAAATAAATACAGCTGTAAATGTCCAAAAGATATCTTAAAAATCTTGTTACTAGCCAAAATGTGAATGTACCATTGTTTGGCTAGTTGGCTAATTTTATCGTCAAGCAACCCTGAATTATATGGTAGACAACTGAAATAAACAAGTGTAAGAATGTTATTCATCCAAGCACGTGAAAACTCCATATTTGTAAGCATTTACTAATATAAATGATTGATCACTACTTCAGCTATTGCAATGTTTATCCTGCATTATTGTATAGCTGACTAATTATAGTGTAAATGGAATGGGGAGATCCTAAGACACCAAACAGCATGTATTTAAATGCTTGTCTGGCAAATGAACATTACTGCATCTCTCTTGAATGTTTTTCTTACACTGAAGCTGATGTTTTTCACAAATTCTGAGTCCATTAAAGTTAGACATTCCCACTCTCGCCATCAAGTTATAAAAGAGCCCTGATCACCAGAATGAATTAATCATGCACAAGCCCCATTAATTAGACTCCCATAGATCTTCTCATTCAAATGCCTATGACGCACATGCCCACAGATTGCAAAGGGACTGGTTTGTCGCTTGAAAGACACATTTTTTAGAGGCCTGATTTTAACTTTTAAATGCCACACATGTGAAAATTGTATATATACAGTTTAGTACGAAGTGCCTGTTCTCACACACCACATCTGTCTCACACATCACTACTAAGGTCTCGCACACCACTACACAATTCTTATATACTTCATCTTAAAGGAACACACCACCTTTTTTCTATATTAAACTATGTTCTTCTCTCACCTTAGACGAGTGGATACTGTCTCATCTTGATGTGTGCGCTCAGTTCTTGTGCGGAGCTAATTTGTTAGCCATTAGCTTCTGCCATGTATTCTTATGAGGCCAAAAATATACTTAGGTTGTGAGTCGTGTCGTGTACCCGTATTTAAATAGGGAAAACGTGGAAGAGCTTGGTCGCTTCTAACTTCACCGGTCGTTGGCCTCATAAGAATACATGGGAGACGCCAATTGCTAACACATTAAAACCGCTTGCCACAAGAACTGACCGCACGCATCAAGATGAGACAGGTATGTATCCACTCGTCTTAAGCGATTTCCATATTCAGTCAAAGCTGAATATGGAAAAATGGAGGTGAATTCCTTTTAGTCTCACACACCACAGGTAAATGCTGTATATCTTGCAATAGTTAACATAAAAAAGTAATCATTTGTTTCTTTACTGACCCCATGCATTACAGTTAAATTAGTATTACTTTGTCATTGTCAGACAATCATTCACACACACATGGATTCACTATGGGACATATAAATTAAGCTTCACATGCATGTCTTAGAGCAATGGTTCTCAAACTTTTTACACCAAGACTAAACTAGGTCTTAATCAGGTCTAAACCATGTCCCAGCTAGAGATAAACATAAACCATGACTAATCCAAGTTTGAACCAGGTCTACACAAGGCATAAACTAGGTCTGAATAAGTGCATTAAACCAGGCCAAAGTAACACCAGAGAGAGTCCACGTACCACAGTTTGAGAACCACTGTCTTAGAGCAAACTCAAGCATACCATATCTTTCCGTGTATATTCTAAAAATTAATGAATGTTGGCCCAAATTCGATTAAAAGGCATGTTGTGCTTTTTGTGAGGAAATAATGCTAAATTCTTGGCATTTTGGCGGTCCAGATGTGGCCCAGGGGCAGTCAAATGTCCAGTCCTGCTTCAGAGATTAAACACATGCATTTATCAGAGCGCACCATGCTGGAGTTTTGACACTGGCTCTCTCAATGACGACAACACAGCAGAATGGTGAAGACGCAGTGGGAATGGAACTTTTAGGAAAACCTCAACCCATTTGATTATGTACTGTCAGCCTGTGCTTAATGAATGGGAAAAGAAACAAAGGATGCTTTTTTGTTGGTAAATTGAATGCAGGAGGGGCTAATTGAGTTGGTGTGGGGTGAATTAAGCTTCCTTCACGCCCCCCTTGCATTTCCTGTCTTGCAAGAGAGCACCAACACAATATTCTTTTCTGTAGAGAAAATAAATGCAAGTTTAAATACAAGTTTCTTTCAAGTCTTAAGTCTCAAATATGACCAAGTTGCATTCTTCCTCTTTAAAATAAATAAATTGTCATCTAGGCCCTATAAATGGTTGTATTTAAAGATATTTCTGGCTTTATTTGATAGGACGAGGACGGGACGAGCACTGTAGGCTCTTACATGGGCCACACACTCTACCAACTGAGCTAAACAGAGGTTGTGTTTATTTGATAAATGGTAAAAGTCAAGTTTGTCCTGCATACATACGTGTTTTCATGGGTGATATAAAAAAACACATTTTGTAAAGATCCTCCTTAATACCTTTAAGCCAACAAAAAGTCTATAGTCATTTCTATTTTGGCGTTCGGTGCAGTAGACAGGTTGGTAGTGTCACCATCCAGACCCACCATGGCTAAACCCTGATTGATTTAGTTAACATTTTATTGGAGAGTGTCCAATTCATGTGACCGGCAGGAAGAGAAAAAGTCAAGTCTCAACATGTGCTGGACAAAACAATACTTTTATATTACGTCTCTATTCTTTGGGGACATTGTACAGTGGTGGTGTGAGCACGTCTGTCAGTAGCACCATGACGTTTTCTGCCTTTGATACATACACCAATAGTTTTTTATAATATCAAATTTCAACAGTTTTGTTTTTAGTTTAAGAAGTGACGTTGTGTTTAAGTTATTTATTGATCAAACTCAAAAGTAGATGTTTTTGTCTTTTATCGCCAAAGAAAATTACAATTTTTTTTTATTGCCGAAAGATTTTAGGCTCTTATTCGGCTATTCGGTCCGTGAGGTCTTAGTTGACTAAAATTATATTAGTTGATAAGTTGCATTTATTTAGCATCAATAAAGCAGCCTAATTTATTACATTATATTCAAGAAAATAGCTGTACATTTTGGGTCAATGTTTTGGTAAACATACATTTCACTGTCAACATTTCGTTTTTGTTTGTTAGAACTGCCTTAGTCGATTCTGCTGAACTAGAAGATTCTGAGGTTTATTTGCAGTCTTGTACTGACCACTGACACATGGGAAATACTGAGTATGTATAATAATGCCAAATCTAACTCTGAATTATCTTAAATGGTTTTGCTTTATTATTTCCCTGCATTATTTGTCTAAAATATACATTGATACACTCCACAATGACACAGACTTCTCTGGGAATGGACTAGCTTTTGTTTGCATCTCAATTATGCAGCCTCATCTCATCTGACTGAATTACCCCAAGACGAATTTATTGACAGCTCAGTGGTTTCCCTTCTGTAATAAAATTGATGTTGTTATTGTTAGAAAATGGATATAAAATCAGCAACATATGGCGTAATGTCAGTGCCCATTTGTCACTATTCCTAACGTGGCAAGCTTCTCTTATTTGTCCCCCCCACAAAGTAAATTCCTAAGAGATGGGAATGTCGAAAGAGGAATACATAATCACTTCCGAGACCACAGGGCTGACAGCAATCACATTTAATAGACAAGTGCAAAAGGGATCAGTCTGGATTCAACAAGGGCCAGACATCCACAAACTGTGAAGCATGCAGCACAACTTTATGTCATGTGTGTACATCTTAGTCATGTCAGTGTTCAATGTGCTCAAATTGGTTTAGGCCCACATGTTTAAGTTTTTTTTTAAATTTTGAATACAAACAGTAAAAATCACATCAAAGTAAAATAACATGCTTTATAGCCATGTTCTATTATGTAAAGTGTAATAATTACTATTTTACTTTAGTCCTTCCCATGGCTTCTACATCAAATCAAAGTTTGCTTGCCCCTAGAGACTACAGACTACTCACTTTGTCAAAGAAGATAAACATTTTTTTTCTTTTTCATAACTTAAGAAACATACTGACTACACCTTTAATATATGTACAATAATTGGTTGACAGAGGCAATGCAATGAGGTGGACAAACCAGCAATTTAGTCCCCAAGTGGGAAAGGGCCCCAAATTTAATTCATTGCCTTTTATGTGCTGATTTTGGTTTATGTAAAAATTTGAAATACTACAGTAACTATATGAATTGCAGAGACCATTTTCATATACATAGATATAAACTGCATAATTTTTGACACATTCAGTAGATACATAGCAAACACTTTTGGCAACTGTTAAGTAACTAGTAACAACATGTAACATTTTTGTCTGGATATAAAATAATTGTGGCTTGATTATGCTATTTTCTCTCTAAGGCTGCGTTTACACCGGATGCGAAATTAGCGGAATTTTTGCTTCGTCGCCCTACGAAATTCGCTTTTTCAACAGCGACAGGATTGCCTATACATTGCCAAATTGATACATATAAAAATGAATGGGAAAGGCCACTACTTTTCCATTTAAAATTAATCTGTTGTTTTATTAGGTCACTTGTGAAAAGAGCTAAACACATGCAAAGAGACATCCACTATGTTTTCAAATATACACCTCTAAAGTGTAATATTTGATTTATCATGAATTTATATGTTGTGCTTAAAAGTTTAGTCTTGCTTTGTAATTTCGTCCTTCAATCTATCTGTGTGCTTATATGGTTAATCAGCTTAAAAACATTGGATTTCTACACATAAGTCCATGGAAATACAAATGTGATTTTAGCCCAGTAGAGTTTTATCAGTTGGAGAGGAGATTACAAATTCTCTTGTCCTTCTTCTCTTAATTACTTTGTTAAGGATTAATTATACTTGCAATAAAAGCAGTGTCTTGCAGGTACGTGATAGAAGATAAATGGAATCAATGGGAGCCAGGTGTCACAAAGTTTCATTTCTGTTTGGCGAAGCAGTACCACAGGGGGATATAAATCATGCACCAAAAACACTACTTTGATTACCAAGTCTATTGAAACTCCTCATAACTACTGGTCTAGACAAGTGATTACTAAAGAGCATAGGAAAATGACAATAAGTCATTCGCTAAACAACTATTATGTTGTTTTGATCAGATTGTTATTTTCTTACTAAAATGTCTTTCTTTCTCTACATCAAACACAGCCCTCTGTTGTCAAGACGACAGTAATAACACTTTAGTTTAGATATTAGCCTATTATTATTACAGTGTAGAGAAAAAGATTAAACACTAATGTATGGGAACAGTTTCACTTTTAGGTACAGACCTGGTTGCGGACTGAAATAAGGATTAAATTACATTACTACTTGTGGTAAATTATTTCAAAAACATGCCTCAGTTTTCTGTACTGTACGGTACTGTATTGCTACTACTACTACTGTGCTAGCATTAGCTTGCAGTGGCTAACCAAAGCTTCTGGCAATGTGGTAAAAACATCTTAAATGCTCAGTGTGAATTTTGCTTTATTTGATACACCTCCAAATCAACCTCAAGCAAGCATATACACTTTTATTCGCAAAACAGTTAATTCGGATTTGTAGCATTTCCATTACTTATATTTTGTATTTGCGCCTTTTGGCGGGGGGTGGAACGTACTTTAAGACAATATAAGCTCATTGACGATTTTTTTTTAATTGAATGTAATTCTTTTTAATGGAATTGTTTATCAGAAATTCTCCTTCTTTAATAATCCTTCTCCTTATTTAATAATTATACTCCTTAATAAATCAATAAATTCGTAGGTTGATTGCAGTACCGTAGGGCATAAAGTTGAGTATGAGAAGTTTCAAAAGTTATGATATAGAAACTCATTCTACTTGACACTTGCATGGCATCGCTGTTTACTTGGTATATATTCCACTAGAGTCTATTTAACACCAAAAGATTACACTGCTCACCATTGTGTTATTTTTTCATATTCTCTGTGCCAATAGACTTAGACATTCCATCACCGACTTGCATGAGTAAACATGTATAGACAGTCCACTTATTTGCTAGGATATAGTGTAAAAACATTAGAATGCATGAAATAAGTGTATTCAACTCACATGGACTATTGCCATTTATATAATTTAAGAAATCTAAAATGAAATCGAGAATGTGTGGATTAAAGCAGATTTTTTATTTTTTTTGGAATAAGCTAATGGAAAAAATACATTAATATCAAAAGGTGAAATAGTCCATGTGAACTGAATGCACATTTTTTATATGGACTGACCTACTTAAGTAAATTGAGACAAGATTTTTTGTGTGAATTATTAGTGCAAAATTTTGTACCATTACTTTTGTCAGTGCAGACTTGTGACAGCATAAATATAATGCTTACAATAGCCCTGTCAATGTCATTTTGTCTCACTGTCTTTCTTCATCATCATATCCAAAAGACCACAAATTGTGCAAATTGGAGTTATGAAAATAAACGCGCTTAATACAAACGCATCAATTTTAAGAAAATCGTGTTTCCATTAAAGGTTTTTGCGCTTGGATGAGGTGGTTTTTCAGCCATATTGAAATTGGCATATTTTGCAAAACTGCAACAAATACTTTTTTCCCCATTAAACGCAGAGATTAAAAGGAGCACATCAAAAAATAGGTGTTGCAGATGGAGAAGAGTTGATTGTTAAAGACGTGTTTTATTAATGTCAGGTTTTTAATATCTGTTAGTATCCTTGATTAGCTGATTAACTGAAGCTAACGTTAGGACCTTAGCTATATCCATCTCATAGTCGCACCTGAGCCAGTATTGTAATGTAGAGGCATGTTTTTGTAATGACTTACCAAAAGAAGGAAAAAAAACTACTACTAAAATGTTGACCTTTCTGTTTTAACCGACATATATTGTCATTGTCATGACACCATTGCACTTCACACATTCATTTTGAAATTAATAAAATGTCAAAATAATTTACTACATTATTTGACATGGAAACACGGATATTTGTAACAAAAACACAGCTATTGTTAAAATCAAATATATTTTGATGACAATAACCTGTTTAACACCACATGTTATACAGGCCACTATTGTTTTCTGATTCATCATAGATCAATAATCATAAGAGTGAATACAATAAGCTTCTTGGGTATTTCTTGCTATACAGGAAGTCAACTTATTTTGCATTGCACTGGCTGCTTGGGATATACTGTAAGTCTATGGAGCCAATACCATTTGAGCCTTTTTGATGCTAGATATAACATAAGATTCTAGAGCAGGGCTATTCAACTATATTTTTCCGGGGGCCATATTTGTCCGAAGAATATTCGACCTGTGGGCCGGACATTCTTCTAACACGTACTTCTACTATCCAGGGTGTAAGCAGATTTTTTCTTTTGCCGGTACTATATCATATTATGAATATAAAGTAGATAAAATAAAACATATGTATAATTTTATTTTATTATTAATAATTAATGTGCAGAACTAAAAATGCCCCAAAGGTTTTTTACATCTGGCAGTTAGGGTGACCACTTCAATGAAAATTTGGACACTTGAACCCAA
>JAVQKG010049427.1:0-10833 GCA_036025885.1 Hypseleotris bucephala
CTGACGTAAAGTGGTATCGGTGCGTGGTATCGGGGGATTTTTTATGAGTACGAGTACTTCACAGGGAGGTGGTATCGGAGCCGATACCCGATACTGGTATCGGTATCGGTGCATCCCTAGTGGCACTAACTTGTTTTTAGTTGCAACAAAGTTGAATTTAAGATTTAAATAGGAATTTCAAAGGATTTAGTGTTTTCTCTTTTCATTTGGGTGTCACCACAGTAACTTTATTCTATCATGGAGTGATTTGCATATTAATTTGTTATACGTTTTGCATCAGAAGCCCAACAACAACTGTTTCCATTAATCTGGGCTTGGGAAAAAAACATTGGCCTGTGACCCCTTGTTGCTGAACTGTGGTATATGGGAAAACAAGTACCATGATATACAGTATATACAATATATAGTAATTCAGAGTAATTGATACTGCATTGACATATACTGGGCAGCTTAGAAACTTACAGTAGTCAATTGGTTTTGATTCTTTGAAGGGATATGTTGGGAAGCAAGGGATTCACTGACGAACTTACCAACATTAAAGGAAGGACAAACTACTCTTTATGCTAACATCTAACTAACTACTGGCTGTTTTTCTAAAGTCATGCACCTTTGCGTCTGTAGCTCTGAGCCTCGGCTTTAGCAGATGATTAATCAAACACAACAGAAAAAAACAAAACAAACAAAAAACACAAATGGAAAAGTAAGTCACACAAATTAAGCATGTGAATTGAGGCTGGGGAGACAGGTGTTTAAAATACAATGTAATTTTTCATTAAAGCTAATTTGTGCTTGCATAGATGCCTCACAGTACTCATGAAAAAGCTAAGCACAAAGCATGCTAACTTAGCGGCATGCCATTGTTCTCAAGATATCAAAAAGTCTTCTAGTCATGCAAAGCTGACAGCAAAAGTATGCTGGCATATATGAGCAGTGTTTTAGTTGTAAATATAAGCCAGAGATATAAGATAACGCTTGGCTAGAAGCACACATATACACACATTTGATTCCACTTCCTGGGTAATCATCCCCCATAGGATCAACTGAGGGGAAGCAGGAGAAGATGAGATGTGTCAGCACCAGAACAATGAGAGGAAACAGTTACAGACAAAATGATGAATGTGATGACTTAAGTGTTAAGCATGATATTAACAAATACTAATTAAAGAGATAGTCCAGGTGTATAAATAGTGGTCTATAAGTTGCTTCAGGATTGAGATGCAGTCAGTGCAGGCTTTGTGAAATGTTACAATTAAAGGGATTTTGACAATAATAAAAACAGCTTTTTTCAAATTGTGCTTCAGATATAAACGTTAAGTACAGCAACACAAAAATAAAGCAGTTCCTCAAGAAATATGCAGGTTTATTGATAGTTTAAATTCTAAAAAATAGATGAGTACTTAATTTATCTCACTGACTAAACAAGGGCAACTGTGGGGGCCTAGCCAAAAAGTAGGTTGTATACCTCTATTTGCAACACTAAACAGTGCATCTCAAACTACAAGCATTTGTTTGATTGATTAGGCCATTAAAAGGTTCACATTTAAGCACTGAAATGGAAACAAACTTTGGAAATGAAAAAACAAGACTGATGTAGAACATTGTGCAGACATAGTGAAAAGAGTCACTTTAGTAGAAGTAGATGCTGTGTGGCTGTATATATGACCTGTTGTTGATTTGATATAATACTCACTGTCCAGGATGTCCCCAAGACCCTGGGCGCGCAGCAGCTCTTTCAGACGAGCCACTTCATCCTTGAGGTCACGCACCAGCTTGTTGTTGGGATCCTCATTGATGACAGCATTACATTTGATATTCTTGGCTCTGTCGGCATAACTGTGGAAAAAATATATAATCTATAAAAACATATACGTTTAAATTCCAGTATTTTGGGTATTTAATAGGAAACTTTTACTAGTGCTCTTTCCATCTTATTCCAATCAGGCATAACATTATGACCACCTGCCCAATATACAGTAGGTGTTGCTAGTTCACTGCTATTCCACTGGACATTTTCACTTGAGACTATGGGAAATACCAAGACCTCCACATTCTCCTCCAATTTTCCTGCTTTTTACATGATAACTTTGAAGAAAAATGTTTGCTTGCTGCCCAAATATATCATCTTCACTTCACCTGTCAGTCATAATGTTAAGCCTGATTGCTGTATAATTCCCTTACATTGCATCAGTAGTATTCTTAGAACCCCAACTAATCCTTAACTCTTGCACTTGCACACCCGGGACAACGGATGGAAATTAGCATTTTGCTATAATCTGGTATGTTTACATTCATGCTGTAAAAGCCTGTTGTGTTCATTAACATGCACTGTCCCGCTCAAATAAATAAATAAATAAACTTACCGGAGAGTGCTGAGAGTCTCGTCATAGTTAATATCAGCAGGGCTCAGAGCAGCAACCATAGCCGTCCTTGAGTTTCCACCTGCAATCAATTAGAAGGTCAGTGATAGGCCAAAAATGATGTAAAAAATGATTCTCTCTGTTTTTGTTAAGGTTTTATTCTTTTGAACTGAAGTAATGCATGACTTCACAGTGTTTTTACTCCTAATGGCTCCACGTAACACCAAATATGGGAAATCTACAGTAACAGTGTGCTTGTCTAGTTAAGTTGAAATACTGCGTGCTGACGGTGTTCTTCTTAAATTGGCAGCAAGTAATGCACACTTGCTCTACTCTATTTTTTATTCTGACAGGATGCAGGTGGGTAATTTTTCCACACTATTTGGGATATGGATTCTAGGACACGGATTACATAAATTCCCCTCTTCCCTGTAGACACAGTTAAGCAGGTGATTGTAAAGCATTTAAGGTAAATGTCTTCTTACCCAGGTTCTCCCTCAGAAGCCATGTCAGAACTGAGTCTCGGTAGGGAATGAAATCGCTCTTCTTCTTTTTCTTACTCTGCAAAAATAAAACTATGTTTGTTACAAGTTTGTAACTTCAGTGTGTTTGTGGAAGAAAGTTTAAATACCATGATATGAGAAACTTTTGGTATTAGAAAAGACTTTAAAATAAAACAAGGCTTGATATGACATCCTGTTGCTACTGTACAATTCTACCCACTGGCCAATTTATTAGGTAGACCTTGAACATACTTAATTAAGTCACACCAATGTGATTTTCTGATTTTGTATCCCTTCTGCTTTGTCATCTTGTACATTCAGACATTGATAACAAATGGTCATTTGAGCTGAAGTTCAAATAAGTATCTGACCTCTGGCAACAACATGGAATTTTAACCACAGAACTGCCCATTTGAGCTTACAAGCAGGTAGGCAAATAGGTCAACCAAATAAAGTGGCCAGTGTGTTGTTATGCTGCAATGGTGCATAGGTGCCCCACAGAAAATCTGCAGCAAAATTAAATTGTACAGAGCAAAAGTCCATCCTATCTGCCTGATGGAGAGGATTAGGGGTTAGTGGCAGATCTGGGGTTTACCTTGCTGGTACAGTTATCCTGAGCAAGCATGAAAGAGCAAGAAAAACAGAAGGGCAGATATTACAGCATGCCTCACTCCAAACAATAACTCTTCCAAAAGACAGGGCAGAGTTGTTCAGGATAAGAGAAGCAATATAAGAAATCAAAATGGAAAAACACTCACCACTTCAGCTAAAGCGGATATGACCTTCCCTAACGTGGTGAGAGACTTGTTGATGTTTGCTCCCTCCTGCAAACAAGAGATGGAAATGTATTATAGCCTAGGCCCTATAACATTTTAATAATCATGACAGCAGTAAATCTTACCTTTAGCCTGGTTCCTTTAGCGCCGGTGGAGTCTGCTCGTTCACTTCCTGCCAAATCTACAAGGCTGATTTTGCTGACCTGAAATAAAGTGGATTTTTTTAAGTGCATTCACCTAATCATAAAAAACTGACAAAAAACATTTCAATAATTTATGCAAACATTAGGGTTATTTGAACTTTATTGTAAAGCAAGACACAGCTAAATCGGATGTTGTTCAATACAATGGGCCTTGTATGTTTAAAACAGAGTGGTCTTTGTTTTACTGCAGCCACAGGAAATGTTCAAATCTGCATCAAAACTGACTATTTCCTACACAATCAGCAGTAGGGTCACTGCATGATACATCAATGTCACCAATTCAAAAGAAAATAACAAATACAAAATAATTGTATGAAACCATAAATTAGCTTTGGTCCATGAAAATCTCAAGATGAAAACATGCTAATGCTATCGCTGACCTTTTCTGTGGAGAGGTCTGTCTCACTGTCGTGTTTCCTCTGTGTGAAGACAATAGTGAACACCGCGTGTGACCTGCTGCTGGTCTCATTCATGTTGGTGGCAGCAACAGTCCTGGATGTGAGCAAATATAAACAGGGTTAAAAGCTAAACTGCATTGAGTGTATGTTTTGACGCAAATAGAACAATTAACTCAGCATCTGTAATTTGAAATGTGCTAATATACAATCTTGTTTGGTCTGCAGTCAATTTGGCATATTCCTCCATTCACAATTGCATTCAAAAAACCTGCACATGGGTATACACTAGGTTGGAATAAGCATTTTTTTGTATAAAATGAACAATAATGTACATGTCACAATTCTGTCGCAATCAGCATTAAATTTTATGCCTATTAGAAACAATTGAGGGATTACTTTACGAGGCGGAGCAGGATGATGCTAAGGACACCAAACACAAATACAGTGGGTGTAGTGGAGGATAGTCATGGGGGAGATATGGGCTTTACGCGGCATGTTCTGAAATAAGCCTCTGAGTCAGCACGGGGAGATTAGGACGGGTACACTCCTCCCCGGGGAGCTCTCGTGACTTACACACACACTACAGTACACACACACACATCACCTGCTCCGAGGTACAACATTTTCCCATGAAAATCAAGCCACATTTATCTCAAAGTAGTGCCTAGTAGTCAACTTACAGTAGTGTCAAGATGGAGGAAGATTGAAGGCACACGTAAGACTCACGGAAAACTAGTTAAAAGTCACACGTAACTTTGCTTGTATGAAATAAATGTAAGTTACAATAAAATGATTGGATTTAATTTGGTCTCACAATTAGACCAATAATCTATACCTGTCATTAATAAAACCCTGGCCAATGTACCTTGATTTCTCATTTCACATGTTTTTTTCTTAAATAAAGGGTGAAACATTTCTTTGAACTTGTATGAATGTTGTTTGCATTTCTTCATTACCCGTACATACCTGGCTTTGTTGCCTGCGTCCATCAGATCTGCGATGTCTGTGTAGGAGGTGACGGCGAGTTTGGACAGATCCTCCACATAGGGGCCGAGCAGCGGGTGTTCACGCACTCGCAAGTTCCCTTTGTTTTTGGGATTGAGCAAGTCTCGCACCCGCTCACAGTAGATCTCCATGTAACTGACCTGAAAAAAAGAACACACATATATGTCTATTAGTTATATTGTAATAAAGTTGTGATAAACTAAACCTATGTTGTCCTAATGGAAGGTAATTTTAGAAACTTCAGTTTGTTGTGTAAGAGTCAGCATTGTCATGATAAAACAAAAATGCTAATTCTAAAACAACAGCTATTATCTATGGATAAGACTAGAGATGGCTTAAGTAAAATAAACATGGGGCCACTGGGGATTTCAGAAGCCAAAGCACTTTTAGATTCACCTCCACTGAGTAGGAGAGCTCCTCTTTGTTGTTGTCTAAATTGATTTTCTCAAACAGATCTTCACAGAGCTGCAAGAAGGAGACAAAATGGCTTTAGTGCAAAACAGCCACAAGCAGAATAATTGTCAATTAAGACACACATTTGTTTAATAAAAAGTATATCAATAACCTACCATAGGGATGATTCCTTCTTGGCCCTCCTTGCCCATCATGGTGTAGGATTTGCCAGCTCCTGTCTGGCCATAGGCAAAGATGCAGACGTTGTAGCCCTCAAAGGCATGCTCCAGCATTTCCTTTCCGATGTCATTATATACGCGGTTTTGTGACGCGAAGGCGGGGTCATCATCCTAACGAGAAAGACAATTAAATTAGTAAAAATGGAGAAAAATGTTCACTGTTCAATAAACATTTTAATACTCACTGAAGTGTGTGACCAGTAGGAGTAATCAAAACTGAATGTCTTTGCTGGTTCCTTTGGGGCTTTGGGGTTGAGGATAGCTGTGAAAGAAATGAATATAATAATATAGAATTTGGATAAAACACATTGCGGTTTTAAAGCTAACAATTCAGATTTCACATGCCACAAACATCTATTACAAGATACCTTTCAATAGACCTACTACTATTTTTATTCAATAGCTGACCTGCCATTTAATCAAATTCAAGACCAAATATTAAACGTTTCATGTTGTCTTTTCACATTGCTCCAGAACAAAAGAAGAAGTCAAGGACAAAGTTACATAAACACAACTGTCAAAGACTTCAAACCAAACTCCCAAGTCTTTATTTTGCGATTTTTTCCATTTTACCTCCCAGAATTTTTCTACATTTTATCACAGTTTCACAACAAACCATAAATGTCCAAAACACGGTTTATAGAGAGATTACACTGATCCTCGTTAGCCAACAGACAGCAGCCTTGTTCCTCCATCACAAACCACAATCTCTTTATGCTATATTTGGACTCACATCACATGAACAGACAAGAGCTGTGAATGAGACAATTCTGAGAAGAGGAACTCCATTTTTTAGAACATGCTACCAAATATAAGCAGCAAAAGAATGAGTAAATGTTGCCCTTCCAGGATCTCAAACCAGTCTCTGACATCAAGCATTTTCACCCAGATACAACTGCCAATCATTGGACTTGTATTCAATCCATTCTTTGTAAGCCATGGTTTTATGAGAAAATCACAGCAGATAACATGGCATACAAAACCCCAACATGTTCAAAGCTAGGGATGCACCGATACCGATATTGGATTGGATATCGGTGCCGATCCAGGCCTTTCAGCTGGTAAATGTAGCCGATACTGGAATCAATATCATTTATTCTACTTTTTCCTAATTATGAGCAGATAAATAAAGTGACCAATGACATATATTACACTATAACACACAAATGACAAATGTTAGACATTTTTAGGATAATAGTTCTCTCTCTCTCTCTTAGTTCTATCATATTTTGGTTTCATATTTTTTGATAATACATATATCGGGTATCAGTAAATATATATATCGGGTATCAGTCAATCCACAAAGCCCAAATATCGGGATCGGTATCGAGACTGAAAAAGCTGGATCGGTGCATCACTATTCAAAGCAACGTATCCCAGCCTTTCTTCCATCTGACACTTTGTCTAAATCTTCAACATAAGAGCATAATTAAATCCCCTGTCCTGATGCAATGTGGTTAGGTCTACCTAATAAAGTGGCCAGCTTGGTAAATTTCAAAGCATTGCTGTGGCATTAGAGGGCTATATCTACAACATTCATTCCAGCATTGCACCAGTAAAACCATGTGGCTCTGTCCTTTTATTCTAGACACTTGTTAATAAAGCTGGATCCGCAGTCATCCGTGGCATGTCATCCCTCTCTGACCACGCACACACCAACCCCTGGGACCTAAAGCTTTCAATGCTTTCAAAGGCGACACAAAACAGGGCGGGGACAGGGCTATTTACTGTCAGATAAGTCTCACAAAAATCACTATAGCATCAGCATCTCTTTCTTAACACATTTTATTTGGAAAGGTTTTGTGTTGCGGTCAAAAAACTGCAGAGGTATGGAGCCACAGTGAGGGAGAGGAGAGCGAAAAAGCTAATAGAAGTAATCTGGCGGACTCAAGATCCTAGCAACATCCAAACAGCGCAGCAATACAAAGCAAAAACTGCAGTCAAAACTATGCATCTACAATCAGGAACCTAGCTATTGTTATTGTTAGCCTCTTCACAAGCTCATTTAGCAATTAGCTTTGTTTCATGCTAATCTGACTAATGGGGAAATGAAAGCGCTTTTATCTCCTTGACGTGAGGATGCTCGAAAACAGACGGGCCTTTTGAATCAAGATGTCCTCAACAGAGTGGCTTTGCGCGTTCACAGGATTTGGCTGCCGCACTTATCAATAATGCAGGAGATGTGGAGAGACAGTGATTGCATATCGCCCTCCACGGGTCACACACTGCTGACAGAAAAAAAGCACAGCATGTCCTCAACAAACCACTGTACAGTACACTGCTTTTGTCCTATATATGCAATAGATTGAGAAAATGCTATTGCTAGGGGCTAATCTATGTTTTGAAGAGGTAAAAATAAGGCTTTTGTATTGAATATAGACTTTTTTTCCCTTGCAATTTTCTAAATACCATAATACCATTGAATAAAGGATTGTTATATTATAGAAAGTTTTAATCATCTATGTTTCGCTCCAGTACAACCCTTGAAAACTTATTTTGTTTGGATGTAACCACTGAAAACACTAAAGTAACAAGGATGTGTGTAGCCCTTTGTATTTGTAAATATTCAAAAAGGTGTACCTGGATATGAAACAGACCGTATTCCCTTTTAATTGTGAAATTATTGAAAAACTATCATAAAGTATGAATAAACAAGCTGGTTTTGGTCTGTCTGTCTGAAGTGAAGGTACCAATGATTAGCTGTTTTATTTGATATACCGTTTAGCATACACTGACAAACAATAGATTTTCACTTCAATGAGTCCAATATAAATTACACTTTTTTCTGCATTATAGTTTTTTTTTTCCTCATATGCATTTATTTTTGGTATAAACCACCCAGCCCCGGGTAAATCAATGCATTTCAAAGGCTTACAATCAAAGTGTGAAGGTGCAAAGAGGTGCTGAGACTTCCATATTGGGACCTGGAAGAGAATCCAGTCAGACAGGTGGCTAAATTAAGTCCCTATTCCCCTTTGACCTGACTCCAAAAAGAAACTAGAGCCAGGCACAGAGAAAGTAACTAAGTGGGGTTAGGTTACCACTACCCCCGCTCCCCTTTCCTGGAACAATCCACTGTGGCTATTAGCAAGAGGCCATCTCAACACAACCTATCACCACATCAAACTGTATCTAATTAATATAATTGTAATTGGGTTTAGTCCTAGTTTAGTCTTGATTTATCATCTGTAGTTCTGATCAGTTTCTCGAGGAACCTTGTATTAGCAATCATTGTTACATGTTTTTCCTATAATGCAAAAAGCAGGACCGTATAACCAGTAGCTGATATGGAGAATTAAAAAAATATTCAGTACAAATTGGTATCCTGTCCATGCATAGCTAAAAGTATATATATATAATAGACGGTATGCATGACAGTATTCCATGTGCTTCATGCAAAGTATAAGGCCTAATTATGCTAACCAATTTCCTGCGTTCTCTTCTAAGGGTGTGACAATCAATAGGTCATTCATTATTAACCATTACCCCTCCTCCACCCTACTGTTAATAAAGCAAACCATAACAACCTATTAAGAAGCAATTAGAAATCTTTCATTTACACCAAATAAGGGCTAAAGATGCAATTTGTGATTATGTAGGAAATGCACCACTAGATTTCTACCTCTTTCCGGTATCTCCACTTTTGTTTAGTGTCAGAAAAGGTGTCAGAGTGTAACATCTCTATCTAAGCTCCACACACAGCTCTTGGCAGGAGTTCACTCCACACCTAAAAGTGAGTCACGATGTTGATGTGGCAGAGACGTCTCACTCCGTTGCCCACCGCATCCAGCACAGGGCCATTCCCCCGAGGACCAGCCTGTGTGCGTCACTCACTGGGTCTCATGTGTTACAAGCTTTTATGCACATCCTTTCTTGTCTTTTACCTTTGCACATTAGATAGGCCTCCTCTGTTCCTGTTTTTAAATCTCATTGGCTTTTGACATTGTTTGAGATGTTGACATTTTTTATCTGACCATGTTGTGAGTTTTGTATTTTAGTTTTTAACCCTGCTTTATTGTATGAATTGCTTGTATGGCACTTTTGTTGACTGCTGTTGTGTTGGGCTCTATAAATAAAGTAGCAGTTGAATCTCACATGATTAAACTTGTTAGAAAATCAGAGCTGGATGTATGGGAAATTTACAGTTAAATTTAAATCACCAAATTCTATTGTCTTGATTTAGACCCAGCAACACGTGGCATCCCGTAGTATCACAAGCCATATTCTAGTTTTGACAAAACTGACAAAACAAACATTACAATACATATCCTTGTATTTCAAATATAGTTCAGCCATATTGGAAACTGTGTATTAGTAATCTGTTCAATCATACATTTTATAGTAAGGCAAATAAACCATTTTGACTGAACCTAAATACAATAGACACCTCGCTCCACTGCCCCACATCTTACACTCACTTCCTGTCACTCAGTCAGTCTTCCACTCTTCAATTCACCTCATTGTTTTACAACACATGGAAAGTACAGCATCTTCACATTCAAAAAGTTCTATAAAGCCAATGACCGTTTCTGCTGTTGCCATTTATAGCCAATATTCATGCTGGAGTTAGATCCTAGATTTAAAATGGCAGACACATTGTTAATAAAGCGCGTCATCACTGTGCCGCTCTCATGGCAACAGGTGGAGACGAAAAACGGTTACCATAACAACCGCAGCGTGACACAGACGGGTGAGGCGTAAGAGCTTCATCATTCATAAAAAACTACGTACTTTAATTAAAGATTTCTTATTATGGTTATTTTTAGGATATGGATTGATACTTAGGCTAGGCAAATAGTGTAAGGAAGGCTACTTAAAGGTGTAGTCTGTAAGTTTGCTAAAACTAGACGCAGGCTGTCGCAAACGACAGCAAATGTATATCGGCGGAACGCCCCATGCGTCTGCGTCAACTGCTATAACACCGACTGCCTTATGGCGGAGGAGGTGGTGGAAGTGTGG
>JAVQKG010049507.1:0-18194 GCA_036025885.1 Hypseleotris bucephala
TTTAAGAAAGTAATGAAGTATAGTTACTTTCCCTGGTAACTAATTACTTTTATAGTAATGTAACTCAGTTACTTTTTTGGGTGAAGTAACTAGTAACTATAACTAATTACTTTTTCAAAGTAACGTGCCCAACACTGCATATAACTATCTAAGGTTTAACAATCTTTAAAGCTGCACTACCTGATTTTGTAACTGAAAAAGTGATGCGTCTAAAAATGATTTTGAGTTTGAATGATACCTTCAATTATGAGGATTATATAACAGCTTCCATATGTGATAAGAAAAGAGCTCATTTGTTACATACGCACTCCAGTTGTTCTGTCACTTATTTCGATCCACATCTTTGTGACAGTGCATACGAGGGGTGGGCGATATGGTGATAAACAAAAAGCATTTTGATGAAGTTAGGACGATCTGGGAAGATTGCTGACTTGTGATACAGTGCATTCATTTTTATGCTCTGCTCTTCACTGTCATTTTTACTGTACAAATGATGCCAGTTTTGTATTAATAAACAGGGAAAATATTACATTAACTAGTATGACAAACATTGGATTGGATGTAGATTTGTGGTAGTCTTTATGTGTAAGAGAAAAAGTACAAAGTTACCTAAAATTATGATAAACTTATGAATTAATTGTGATATTTATATTTTTACCATACAGCACTCTCCTCTACATACATTACTTCCCAAGGTAATCAATATATAGCCAGGCATTATGGATTGAAGTAATCAATTGAATCCTTGAGGGTTATTGTAGAATGCATTGTGGTGTCATCCAATCCCAATTAGGAACACTGTCACATATTACACTTATATAGGTCCAGTCCAAAACAACACCATGTGACCTTTAGCAAAGTGACAAAAGAGAGGAGCAGTCATTCTCTGCATAAAACACCACACAGCACTGAACTTTGAAACCAAACATGAAATTAAAGACACAACTGAAATGTATCCAACATGAGGCCAGAGGTGGGCAGTAATCAGTTACATTTACTCAGTTACATTTATTTGAGTAACCTGTAGAATCATTTGTAGTTCTAAGAGTGGCTTTATGGCACCATACTTTTTACTTTTACTTGAGTAAAATTTTGAGAAAGAGTAAGAGTACTTTTATCCACCTTTGTTCTGCTGCCTGTGTTATATAAGAATAGTTTTATGTTGTGCAAATGTGAGATGACGAAGACATTTTGTTTATTGTGCCTTCATTTTCAAAAATATTATTTAGCCTACTTTTCTTAGTTTCTCTTTTAAAAAATATTAAAATCTGTTATTTTTGCCCAATTACAAACAAATAAACAAATAATCTGACATGACACGACATTCAAACAGTTACTCAGTAGCCTACTTGAGTACTTGTTTACTCTTACTTGAGTAATTATGTGGTTGAATACTTTTTCCTTATACTTGAGTACAATGATTGGCTCCCCACCTCTGCATGAGGCCTACACATGTCGCTGTGGATGTGCGTAAACATCGCCCGGACGTGCAGGTGTACCGTGTCATGCTGAAACTTACAGGTTATTTTTACTACGCTGAGAAACAGAGTGATATAAAGTGGACTTACGTAACGTCTCAACTTTTTTTCAGGAGGAGACTTTCTGAGCCAGCCCGCACAAACCACCTCTCCCCCGCTCATATCTGCGCCTTTGGACTGCTCTCTCCGGGGACTCTCCGCGCAGAATGCTCGCTCGTCTGCGTGTGTTTTTGGGAGTGTCTTGTACCTGGAAGAAAATCATTGACACAAAGCTCAGACGACAAAGTTTCAAAGTTATATCACATCATTTTCTCTTGTTGGAACGTAGAATACCGTCAGTCCTTCTTCCTAACTCGACAAAGCAGTTGTTTGAAACGCACACAGCAGATTTCCCCGGCTGTAACTAAACCCTCGCTTTTATCCTGGGTTCGGAGCGCGTAAAAAGCTCCGCGCGGCACCGCCTTTTGTCCAAATATCTGCGCGGTGTGTGTGTAGCCTACTTGTGGCAGAAGGAGAAGAAAAGGCGCAGACAACTCAAGACTCGCTAAGTTTGTGTTGTTCTACGTGACGTCTCATGCTAAATCCCATCAAAGTGGAGACAATCCCAGGTGTACGTGTCCCGCCGTGCAGAGGAGCATTGTTGTCGTGTAGAAAGCGTTTGGAGGCCGATCTGGAGTGGAATCACACGGCTTTAAGCGACCTTTCCTCGCAGTTTACTCCCATGGTTCCTTCATTGTGATTGACAGGGTGGCTCCGTCTTTTCCTAAACTCACCCTAGCAGGGAACATGCGTCTGTCAAGCTGCGGCGGCAACGCAACTATACCAGAAGTACACTTTCAAAACAAATTATTCTTAGCCCAGTCCCATGAATAAACTGCTGGGTTGCAGGTTCTAGAATGATGTTATACCCTCAGATGGGGGGCAGGGGCCAGAATTCTTAACTAGGCCTATATGGGATTTTTATAGCCTACAAAATTTTCTTCCAAAAAAATCAAAAGATGTTGAATCTGATAATTTTTATAATCTCCAAACACATCACAATATCTCCAGATTAAAAAAAAAAAAAAAATCCTGTCCACAATCTCCTATTAAAATGCATATGGCTATAGAATGTTGTGATGTATATATTTTACAGCGAACTATTTTTTAAGGTCTATTAAAGTAAAGGCCTACATTTCTTAATTAAAAGAAGGGAAAAAATGAAATGAAAAATGTTGAAAAATTACTATCTGACCCTGTTTTGTGATGTAAATTCATCTGTCAGGGGAGGGACTCAATAAACTCCACCAGAAGGCTATTGGTCAAAGTGCTATCCCAACCATCTGATTTGATGTCTGATTGAGGGACTAAAATAAAGTAATAATTGTGACCAATTGTCTACTTTAAATAGAACCAGATCAAATAAGTTTAACATTATTTTTTTAATTTTGTAACATATTTTAATTTTAGAGAACTTAAGACCACATTAGCAGTAAAGCAACAAAAATCAAGACACAGAGGGGGTAGAATATGAGAACTTTTGTCTGTCAGGCTTAGCTACATTTTGACAGGAATAACAGATAGTCAAGCATATTCAAGTTGTAATTTTATTTTGGAGGGGTGATACCGGAAACTGAACTGGTAAGTCGTCAGCTTTACTGTTACTACTGAAGTGGAGGAGGCCGATGTGGGGAGGCGGCTGAGCGCTGGGAAAATGAGAGCCTCAAACGTTGGACATGTATTTCCTCTATTGTTGAATCCACGGCACTTAAAGAGACAAGACTGTTGTGTACACAGGGACGTACACAGAATTCAGGGCCCTATAGGTACAGACCATTTAGACGGGCCCCCATGTGCATTTGATCAATATTTTGTCATTTTTCTCATTGGTAGGCTATAAGACAAAAATAGTAAATATGATCTTAGGCCACTATAAACAAAGGCAACAAGAGGGCCCCCGCATCATATTTAGAGTTTATAAAAATGCAAAATTATCCTTTCCAACCATTTTATTTATCCAGAGTGGATTTTATTATGACATTAAATAATTGGTTTATTTACAAAATTCTTTATTTTTCATTCAAGGACAAAGAAAGAAATGTGCAAACAAAAATGCAACCTAATGTATACCTATATGTGGCCAGAGAGGTGTTATAAGCTAGCATAATAAATGCATGCTAGAAAATACAGATACTGGCCACTTTATGATGGGATAATATACAATAATATCATTTATTGCAATAAAAACACTGACAATTAATCAATCATGATAATCATTCATTGCAATAATCGTCATTTATTGTCACCTCAATGCCCTTTAGACCTTACTGTGAACAGATCATTTATTGTATTAAGTAAGTAGCCTATAAAATTCAAGTGATAATAGTGTCAACCTACAATAAAATGTACTGTTGAGATTCTAAACTATCATTTTAAGGACTAAACTTGTACACATTGTTTATTAATTATCGTGATATTATCGTTAATCACAATTATTATGGCCACAATAATCATGAGACATCATCCCATGACCAAGCAGTAGTGTAGTGATTTGCGTTAGAGGCATTTTCAAAATAAATGGTTAAAATATGTCATATCTTCTTTCTTTCCTGTTGTGTTATTCTGTATTTGGTATTCAACAGTCTTCAGCGTAGGCCCAGATCAGTGCAGTACCTTAGTAATGTGGGGTCCCATCAATAACTGTGCAACATGTTAATTAGGTCCATTTAAGTCTGTTTTAAACGAGGTTTGGTTCTGGTCTAGGCCTTCTTTATTTGTGGTTTTGACCTGGTTTAGTTTGGGTCCAGTTTAACCCTGGTTTAGACCTGGTTTGGTCCTGGTTAAGTTCTTGACCAGACCTGGTTTAGTTCTGGTTTAGTACGGGTCCCGACCTTGTTTAGTCTTGGTTTAATCCTGGTTTAATTCTAGTTCAGACCGTTTAGTCCTGGTTTAGTTCTGGTTCAGACCCTCTTTAGTCCTGGTTTAGTTCTGGTTCAGACCCTGTTTAGTCCTGGTTTAGTTCTGGTTCAGACCCTGTTTAGTCCTGGTTTAGTTCTGGTTCAGACTCTGTTTAGTCCTGGTTTAGTTCTGGTTCAGATCCTGTTTAGTCCTGGTTTAATTTTGGTTCAGACCCTGTTTAGTCCTGGTTTAGTTCGGGGGTCCTGGCCTTGTTTAGTCCTAGTTCAGTCCTGGTTTAGTGGGCCCCTCCCCCTCCTGGGCAGCCCCTATATAGTTGGGTGCTGGCTGCACTGCTCTGCTGTATAGGCCTAAATGCTTTGTGCCGCTGTTAAATGACTGGTTACAATAAATAAAACCAGGCGTACCTAATAAAGGGGCCGGTGATGCATGTGTATGGATACTTGTGATAGATGTCTGATCTAACATGTGAATCTATAAGTGTTCTGCTCTGCTCAGCCTGTGTGCTGCTGGAGGACACTGGTATTTGAAGAATCCTTTTGGAATGCTAACACTCCCCAAAGGATGCTCCTCTGTGATGAATGACCTGACACTGGCCTGACCACTGGCTCTTTCAGCAGCCACTGATCAACAGACACAAGCCTATTAACAGCTGTGGACAACACAGATGTTAATGGTTGCAGTAGTTGATTGAACATTTAAGGTCCTTTATTATACTTTGCATAATATAGGACATTATTACTTCTTTTGGGAACTAAACAAAGTCTTCACACCCTCACAACTGAACACACATCCGCTCCAATCGGATATGTTGCTAAATGGTGGTGTAAAAATGCTTCTCTGGGTGCATTTGTTGACCATGCAGAAGCACGTAAGGAGTCGGTGTCCCCTATTTTTTACACAGTGCACCACAGTGCCCGCCCCCATTTGGTCAAGAGTTGACTTGTTTATGGGAATCGTGACTACATTTATATCCCACTTCCTCTTTCTTGTTTAGTTGCAGACAGGGCATTAATGGACAGTTTCATATTCTGTTGAATAACCACCACAAAAAGTACCAGGCGTTTGTGGATCATGTGATTCCTCTGAAACCTTAGTGTCCAATGTTTGTATTATGTTAAACCTATAGAAGTTTTTTACAAAGATTTAGTGTAATGCAGATATTAGATTGCCTGAAAAGTCTACTGGAGCTTTTATGATTTGTTCATTACAACCATTAAAAGTGTGATTTCAATTTGATTGCGAATTGCAATTCATTTTGTAACCCTTGTGAACCTGCTCATAGTGTAACTGTAAGGCAAATGGCAGAGGGTCAACAGCCTGAAATCTCTGATCCAACCACTTAATTAGATACTTCCAGATACAGGTAGCGTGGGCCTGATATTCTGGATGTTTTAAGCCTTACTGTTTTATAATTATATGTAGTAGTAAAACAGATTTAAAAAATGTGTGAATTTATAAAAATACTAACTACACCATGTAAAAAGATGAGCAAAATAGGGCTACAGTTTAGCTGTCGGTAGAGCATGTGGCTCACCCCGGCGTTGTGAGTTCAAATCCGACTCATGACAGTTTGCCCAATGTTACTCCCCACTCTTCTCCCTGGTGTCCTGTCCTAAAGCCAAAAAGGCCAAAAAATATCTTAAAATAATAAATATTTAGACACAAAATTTGATCCCACCAGGTCAAATCATAACCACTAATTTAAAACAAAATGACAAAATAAATACCAATCCAACCATTAAATGACCATTATCTTTTACTGTTGGGAAAGGTGAATGCTATGGACATAATAACAGCTGAGGTGGACATTTTACAGTGACCTCATGAAAAGTTTGCATCAAATATCAAAAGGCATACAAAAATCAAATCATCACACCACCAGTCTCCCTGAATGATTACACAAGAGACAAAAAACTGTTCAAATGTACAGCTTCTAAAAACAGCATAGATGCACCCCACCTTGACAATGCCACAACTTAGTCTAGTCTTCTCATTTTGCATCACATTTGCGCTCTTTTGACTATGTTGAAATTCATATGTGTATTTATTGCATGTGATGTGAGACTTAGAATACATTAGAGCACACAGAATCATGTGATGGGCTCAAAAGTGATCAAATATTAGGAGGTAAAATACACTGTCTGGTCAACAAAGTGTCCACCTGGACTTAACTGAGCAAATAGATAAGAGCCTCTTGTAGTTGGTCAGGTCTAGGTTCAACATTATGTGTCCAAAAAATGAGGTCAGCTGACTACCTGAATATACTGAATGACCAGGTTATTCCAGCAGTAGATTTTTCTTCCCTGATGGGGCGGGCATATTCCAAGATGACAATGCCAGGTTTCATCATTGTGAAATAGACATGAACTGGCCACCACAGAGTCCAGACCTTAACCCCATTGAGAATCTTTGGGATGTGCCGGGGAAGGCTTAGCACAGTGGTCCAACTATCCATCATAAATACAAGGCGAAGAATTGGACTGAAATGAATCGGTAACACTTTAGAATAGCTCACTACTATTTGGTAGTAATAAAACATTAATAAATATGTAATTAATAAAAACATCCATCCAACAAGCCATTTATAGATACTGAGGTAACACAAATGTTTGCAAATTTGCATTAATTTATTTTTTGTTTATTACTCAGTTGTGTTTATTAATGTCGATGTAATACTTTGTAATACTTAATTAAGGCTTAACAGTGTGAGCTATTCTAAAGTCTTAACAATTAATCTTGTGACTATATAAATAAGTGTGCCACTTTTATCTTGGTGGTGACCATTTTTTTGGACCAGGCAGTGTATATTCTCATGTGTAGTGATAGGTTTAGTAATAACACGTGAAATGAAAACACTTTAAAGTAGCATGTATGGTTATAGCTGCAGATACAGCATCCACATTAACCTATAAGTTATTGTAGTTGTTCGCCTTTTCACCATCTTTTTCAAGTCAGCATAAATGATCCACTTCCAGATGTCCAGATGATATCCAGTGAAGCACAACTTTGTTCAGGTACAAATTACAAATGCTTTTATCAGGACTAAAAGAGTCAAAAGTGAACAAATGCAGTAAATGAGATCTAGGTCCAGTCATTGTCAGTGGTGCTCTGTGAGGTTAGAAGACCAGTCGACTGATGGTGTTGAAGCCTCCTCCTCCTCCTCCACCTCCTCCTGATGGACCACAGCTCCCTGGAGGGTTGTTGTCATCTGAACCGTTGGGCCTGAAGGAGCAGGAGGAGGAGGCCTGGAGAGCTTGGGTCCGGGCGTTCAGCTCCTGCTCCTGGAAACACACAAGAAATCATTCAGACAAGACCACTATAAATACAACATCTATTCAGCTGCTCACGCCTCGCCTGTGCCCTCTCTCATTACAGTTGCAAAAAAAAATTGGACTGTCAGTAGATGCATTTGGTATCTTCCACACTGCATTCATTGTTTGTGTATAGAATTTCCCTCTTCCCCTCAATTTAAACTTTCAAGTCACAACATGTTTCTACAGCACCATCTACTGGTGATTGTCTTGAGTTACATGTGTATGTGATAAAATGACATGAAATATTCCCACTCACATGGTTCATTGTTTTAGCAGTCTTATAGTTGCTGACGGCCTGCACATTTTAATTGCTCCCTTTCAGAGGTTACTATAATGAATCACATGTATTTACTTCTGACATGCTTTTTGTCTCTGGTACTACCCTCTCCAGGAGAGGCACACATCTAAAATATCTAAAGTGTCTGACTTCCTGTTGTGGTCTGTACCACTGTACTAAAGGTAAATGAACTAACCATGTATCAAAAGCTGTGCAGAAACAATAATATTAATGATTGAATTTCATTTTCTAACTGTACCTGTAAAAAAAGCTTGTTATCTTTAATAATAGCATCCAGGAGTTCTTTGTGCAGTGGAGGCTCAGCACTGAATCTCATCTTGCTTGGCACCAGTGCTCCACCTATATGCTGTCCTGGTATGTCCTGTTTTCTGTACATTAGCACATATGCAGTGTCCTTAGGGAAGCGATTAGTAATGTTCTGCACAGACTGGAAAGAAGTGAATGTCACTCTGCTGTCATTGAACAACAGCCAGTCTTTCTCTGTTTGTCCACTTTGTGGTGGAGTGTTGTCTTGTTCACTTGGAACTGCTAGAGATGAGCAAGCAACATGGTCCTTCCCTGGATCCTCCTTCAAGGATAGACAGTTGGCTAGATGCTGAGTTCCATCTACTTCACTGACATTCCGGCCATAGGAGTAGTAGTGTCCACTCTCAGAGGATAACCCAGAATGCATCACTACAGAGCACAGGACATAGGGCACTGACTGAACTGACAGATCATTCTCTGGTACTGCTCCATCTATACTCTCCTCTTCATCGTTCTGAGATGGTTTCAGCTTTTTGGCCAGATTTTCACTGCATTCTGCAGAGTCCACTTGTAAAGATGTAGAAGATGATGGAGAAACAGGAGTATTCACAGGAAGCCTTATAAAAGGCGGGATAATAACATTATCTAAGATTTTCCTTCGAACATGGCATTTGGCGTCATAGGCAAACCTCAGCAGAGTCAGAATGAGGTACTCTGGAGCTGACTCTATCTTTAAGGTCCTCTCTGCTCGCTGCAGTGAACTACACTTCTCACAGAAGTAGGCATTATCTGCATCAAGGATCTCTGGAGCCAGGAAGTAGTTAACCAGGTCAGGCACAGAGAGGGGAGGCTCGCTGGTCACTGGCACCATGGACACACTGCTGACTGGAGGTTTAACTGAGGCAGACTCACAGCTCTCACTGCCTCCATTCACAGAGCCCTGACAGTGAACCACAGGCCCCACAGAGGGCCCCTCAGCCTGGACACTGTCTGTAGAGGAGGCTGGAGGACAAAAGGCCAGAGACAGGTCTGTAAATGGCTCCTCCTTCATTGAGATGCTGTTGCAGAGCATACAGCGGATCCCTGTGATCAGCTTCCCTCCAAACATCTTCTCTATTAAAGTCCTCTGGTCACAGTCAGCAGGGCTGTCTCTCTCACTTAATGAACTATCTCCATTTTCTTCTGAAGAGGGCAGACTCTTGGGGCCGTTGTCGTTTGTCACTTCTGTAGAGACATTTCTGGGCTTGGATGATTCCAGTGCCTGAATTGTTTTCTCCTCTTCGTGCAACCTTGAGATTGTGAGATCACAACATTAGAATTAATAAAGGAATGTCATATTAGGTCATTCTGTACATTTATACTGATCTCAGTGACAAAGTGTTTTGTGAGTGCACATCTTTAGCCCAACTATCGTAACAACTACACCAGCTTAGCTAAATACATTCAATGGAAATTTATTGTAAATACAGTATATGTGTTTGTGTAAAGGGTTGTCTGTGTTGTCTGCAAACTAAACTAAACCCAAGGCCTAGTTGTACAATACAGTTTGATATGAATTAGTAAAATGTTGTTGTACCTGTCCAGGAGAAATCTGAGGTACTCTGAACAGTCCTGCTGTGATCCTGCGTTAAACCAGGGAGGACGAGATGCTTCCAGGAAATGTCTGGGAGCATATGCTGCCCTCTGTTGGACAAAAGATGAACAAAGACTCTCAAGATTTCAAGTCTTTTCAAATGATTTATTTCGGATCAAGTCTTTACTTGTATTATTTTGTTTTCTTGTTAACAAACTGACCTGAGTGTGTGCAAGAAAAGCAAACAGCAGCTGAAGTTTTTTCATTAGCGTATCAGAACCATTGAGATGTAATGACAAAACATGTCGCCTGAAACTGACAAGTGTTAGAAAGGTTAACATAGTGAGCATTAATAGTAAACACAGAAAGGTTAACATAGTGGTCAGCATTAATGATTAAGATTAAGCATTAAGAGCACATGTGTGAGTGAGACATACTCCTGTGCCATAAACAGAGTCTGGATGATGCTGTTCATGAAGCAGGTGTTGCCCAGGTTGACCAGGCCGGTCCTGCCCGTCTCAGACTTCTCAGAACGTCTCAGAAATCCAGAGCTGAACGAATTGGACTGAGACGTCCAGGCACTTTGATTCAACACCAGCTTGATCTTCTCTTCTCCAGGTTTTGGAAGATCCTGGAGAAAACACCATTTTAAATCGATTAGTAACTGTTCATTTAACTAATCATTCATTCATTTTCTGCACTTTACCTTGATGGACTCAAGTATGTGGTCATACAGATCGGGAAACCCCGAGTACTGGTACATCATACAGTGGATGAGTTCAGTGAACTGGAGTAACAAAGCCTTACTGTTGGGAAAGCCATCTGTTTTCAGAGACTGAACTAAAGGAACCACATGTGGAACCACCTGTAGATGTTAAAGAAAAGACAGATTCAAAAACACAAATACAAGCTAGCTGCATCTCAATGAAAGAAAATGCCAATAATCACTAATACTTTATACAGCAATAATCAGGCAAAGTAAAATAAAGTTAGTTCATTGGTGTTGGTATTTGTGGAAGAGGGCCAATATATGATCTTCACAAATAGGTTTTGAAGATGTGTGGGTGCTCTTATGTGGGGATGTGTTTACCAAATGAAAGGCTTCAGGAGAGTGCTGGAAACTCAACAGCATGTGTGACAATACAGCTAGTGCCCCCTGTCGCACAATAGGGTACCACAGGCGACTAAATACCTACAAAGAAAAGAAAAAAAACTTCTAAAAACCGTATGAGTATGTTATTTTATATTAATAACATTTAAAAAACAAACTAGTTACAGGATAATATAGTTTAATTGATTCACATATATACAATGCAATAATTTAATACATAGTAAGTGTTATACTAACCAGTTCAATTTTTAGCAGTGTCACATCAATGAGGATGGTGAACTTCTGAACTGCAGCCAGTCCTTTCAGTAGAGCAATGACCCACATATCAACGTGATGAGCCAGAGGCCAGGAGAGCCAGTCAATCATCCTAAACACACAGGCAATGTTAGTTTTTTAAACAAATAACTGTTATAACTGCTGTAAGTCAAAGGGGAATGTGAGGTAACCTGCAGAGAGCTTTGGTCATGTTTGCATCTTTAACACTGTGGTCAGTCGTCAGACTCTTGATCAGAACTGTGATCATCTGGACAGGGATGTGCTGGACTAGACAGGCCAAGGCAATGGATGGTTCATATGATAGCTCTGCAAAATAAACAAACACTGTAAAAGTTATTCTGTTACAATAACTTTGGACGTGCAGTCAATTATTAAAATGATAGACGGTCTTACCTGTAGATGATATAATGGAAAAGACTTCCTGCAGTGATGGCAGCAGTGTAGTGGGGTCAGCCTTCCAGATATTCTGGAGCAGTGTGCTCACCTTGGTCACTTGGTTGACATACTCTCTCAGCTCCTGCTCTTCACTGGCAAAACAATGAAAGTAACTAATAGTTCTCACCAGCTGCTGACAGAACAGAACTCCTGTCTTGTCTTTGGGGATGCACTGTACGAAGTCAGACAACATGGTGCTAAGACGTGCACACAGAGCAGGGTCTGGGCGTTCACAAACCATCCTTAGAACCTCCACTTGGATCAGGCTGAAGAGCTCCAGCACAGAAGGGCAGCTGATGAGCAGTCGCAGGCAACTGTGAATAAAGTCTATAATGGCTGTGTCTTTATGGTCCAGCTCACCATAGCCCTGCTGGAGCAGGCCAACCACAAAGTCTTTACTAAAGTAGCGCTCAAACTCGGGCCGGTGGTAGCGGGCATAGGCCTCCAGAACCTGAGAGCCCACCTGCTTTTGAAAGGCATCTTCACCCAGTAGGACCAGACGAGTGGTGAGACTGAACATGGCCTGGCATTGCTCCTCAGTGATGTCCTTCTCTGCAGCCTCCACTACTTTCTTGATGATGGCTTTCTTCACATGAACCGCGTGAGTGGAGCTGACCAGGCCCTCCAAAATCTTGTCCATAATGACAGACTGCAAGCATAGTTAAAAAGGTGATATTTTAAAATGCCACTTTAAAAATGTCTAGCGTCAAATGGTGTACAGTGTCACTACAATGTCCACACATTGTTAAAACAAAAAGTTGATAGCTGAACACTTGTGGTCACTGCTTTGTCCAATTTATCTTAAATCTATAAACAAACCGATATTTTCTAGCTTGAATAACAACTGTCAACAAAACACACAATTTTGTTATCGGTGATTCTTGTTAAAAATGATTTTAAAAAATCAAGACATAAAGGGTCAGATTAGCCTAATAACATAAAAGCTGCTTGAAATGAAAATGTCATTCTTATTTCGTAATAACACTGTAGCTGGTACACGGCTGTTTCTGTCCTGCTGTTAGCTTAAGGTGCTAGCTGCTTCTGCTATGGGATAAGGTAGCTATATCTGGGAGTAACAATAACTGCTGTCAGTTTAGTAATACATTTATATATAGAAGTGTGTTTCACCGCAACATACATGACATATCATTCAAAGTGATGGTAATCTACATTAAACAACACCGAACAATAGCACCGAACAGAGCAGACGTTAGCTGTGTTCTGACTTAGCAGAAATGCCGTCAGGATCTGGATTATCTACATTATTATCCACACATTCTCACCTAGATCAAGCATGACAGTAGTGCCAACACAAAGAACCATCGGCTGTCGTTGATGTTAAAGGTCCGCTGATGGCGAATACTGCCTTATTTTGGTTTGTTTGTTCTCTCCGGGGCGAAATCAGCTGATTAACCGTACACCTACGTCATCATTCAGAGACAGTGGCTGGAGGACCATCAGGAGTGGTTTTCAAATGCCTGTGGTGCGAGGAGCCAGTTGTCTAAATTACTAACCAAAAATATAATATTTTATTTAGTTATTATTATTTCCCATATGTGTATACCGACTTTATTTGTGATGCATTAACTTATCATGCCCACCTCAGCTTTGAAAGTCTAAATGAGTGGTTCATGTGTGATATTACAAACATAGATATATATCTATGATTACAAATACACAAAAACACACAACTCTGGGTGAGTAAAACAAAAAAACAAAACAAAAAGTAGAACAAATACTTTTTTAATAATTATCTATTATAGTATATCAAAATAACATTATTTTTTCTCTTAGAGTTTGTTGTTTTTCTCGATTATTTAGTTTTAGTTATTGAGATGAGCAATAACTGTAAATTGTAATATTTTACCAAATGTATTTATTTATTTATATGACGTCAGCGCGTTCTCGCGATAGTCCGGTTGACGTGAGTTAGCTGAACGCGGGTGCCTGTTAGCGCGAGCGTGCTCAGTGTGCGTCCACCGGCGTGTCTCTTTCATTACAAACAACACAACTGTACCGGTTTAACGACAAAACTCCGGGAAATTCTCAACTTCTCTTTCAAGGGACCACTTTAGGCACCCGTTCAAGAATTATTTATTTGGATATAAGGGGTTATATTAGCTAAAATGTCCGAAAGCCCGGTCAGCGAGGAACAGCGGGAAGAGCCGACGGAACTTGAAGAAACCGGGGGCGCTGAGGTGAGATGTTTGTTTCTAATGGATATGTAGATGATCGGATATGTCTTTTAGCCCGTCTCTTGTGTGTTCTCTCAGTCCATAAGCATGTCTTTCCCTGGGCCGCCGTTAGTCCGTTGTTGTCGGTTGTGTTTAGCCGCTTTAGCTGTGTCTGCTACTAGCTCCTGACAACGGTCTCCTCCAGTCAGGAGCAGAGCGAGGCCAGACTAAAAGTAGCATCGAGGCCGGGTTGTTGTGTAAGCGTTCATTCAACTAGCTTATCTCCGCCGAGCTTTAACGAACAGCACCAAAAGTCTTTCTGTCATCGTTATATTGAATAAACGAAGAGATGTAATGAGTATTCTGAGTCTTTACAAACACACTGTAACAAGTGAAGCTCCGCGGTCCTATCATCGTCTATTGTTTTGAGAGGGACATGGTACTGCTGTGAGCGGGTACATGCTGCGACGGTAACTTACAGATCAAATCAGCTTTATTTGTATAACCCTATATCACAACAAAGTTGCCTCAGACGACTTTCCAGAAAGAGGTGGACTATATAAACAATAAACAAAGTCATTGCAAACAATCCACTCTCCGGACAGACAGGCTGTAGATGTCTTTTGAGACTAGTTTTGACACAAACCGTTCACATTTTTCAATAGTAGAGCTGTAAATAGCCGACTAAAGTCATGCCCAGCAGAAAGATTAATTGACAGTTGTGAAGGGATGGGGCTTGTCAGAATGTAACAAACAGGTGATGTAAAACTGATTTGGAAACTTATCAAGAAAAGTTGACAGTAAAATGTATTTAACCCAAGTGCTGCTGTTTTCTTGAACTAATTTAAAATACTGTACAAAACTATCAAGGATTGAATTAGGCCATCAACTACCAGTAATATAATTCTGGTTGACTTAAGAACTCACTGACCGATTAGTCGACTTAAGTAACTAAAGGCTGTCATTATCACTCTATATGTGTGGTATAAGAGTTTTTAGCTCAATGTGAGACAAAGATAATGACATATTGCTGTGTGTTTATGTGCTGTTCAGGAGAAGTCTGACTCAGATGCAGGAAAAGAGTCCTCCTCAGACACAGGGCCTGATGGACCTGATGCTTCCTCCTCCTCCTCTTCTTCAGTTAAGACCAAACAGTCCTCTTCTGGATATGAAGAGAAAGTGGTAAGTGATTATGTTTCTAAACATGCATAACTCCATTAACTCTGACTTTACTAACTTCTGTTAAATTGTCATCATATAGAAAACAGATCGGACCAACAGGTTTGAATACCTGTTGAAGCAGACAGAGTTGTTTGCTCATTTTGTTCAACCAGCCGCTCAGAAGACCCCCACCTCCCCTCTGAAGATGAAGCCTGGACGTCCCCGGATCAAGAAAGATGAGAAACAGAACCTGATTTCTGCTGGAGAGTGAGTTTAACTGACTCTTACAAAGTTTATAAACAGAAGGTCCTAAATTCTGGAACAGAGGCACGACCCTAATACATTTGTAATTGAGAAATTAGCATCAAACACAAAAGATTAAGATTGTTTTGACAAATAACAAACATTAGTGAAAGTACCTCTCATTGTATATTATGTTGTATGTACAGAATAGGTTTTGCTGGACAAGCCTTTACAAATAGAGTTTTTATTATCCTCCCCCTCACCACACATCCTACGTTTTTGTAAAGTCTCCTCCAATACAGAGTTTTGACTGTCATTTTGAGAACATAGACTCACTCATGCCTGCTGTTTGTGTTTCACAGTGCCCGTCATCGGCGCACAGAGCAAGAGGAAGACGAGGAGCTGCTGAACGAGAGCACTAAGACCACTAATGTGTGCACCCGCTTTGATGACTCTCCTTCATGTAAGCTCTCACCTGTTTAACACTGTAGTACTACGTCAGCAGTCTTAAATACAGACTTCTTCTTAATGTGTGTGGTTAAAACATGGTCTTTGTCTTTCATGTAGATGTTAAAACAGGAAAAATGAGAGACTACCAGGTCCGAGGTCTGAACTGGCTCATCTCGTTATATGAAAATGGAATTAATGGCATTCTTGCTGATGAAATGGTAAATACATATGCATATATTGGGGGTGGGCGACATGATATAAAATTAAGATCAAGATTTAAATTTTATCACAATTTTGGTTAAATTAGTATTTTTTATGTCTTTCTCAGAAGACTTCAATGTACAACCAATCCAGTGTCAGATCACAATGCTGTTTATGGTCCTTTTTTAATTAATGGCACTGGCATTGTTACAGTAAAAATGATGATGAAATACAGAGCATAAGTGAATGCACATGATTAAATGATCTACCCAGATTAGCAGATCATCGTAACGTCATATCAGTTTGATTATTTTATTGCCCACCCCTGACATATACCCATATACAGTACATATATTTGGATTTACTTGTAAGATAAGTTGTATTATTAAAATGTTTGATGTTTTCATTAAATTCCTAACAATGCACTATAATGTCCTTGTTTTCCAGGGTTTAGGAAAGACTCTGCAGACCATCTCGTTGCTGGGCTACATGAAACATTACAGAAGCATCCCAGGCCCACACATGGTGCTGGTGCCCAAGTCCACTCTCTATAACTGGATGAACGAGTTCAAGAGATGGGTGCCTTCCCTCCGCGCAGTGTGCCTCATAGGAGACCGAAACGAGAGGGTAGGTGGATGCCTTTTCATTTATTTGGCATATGTTAAAGCTGCACTACCTGATTTTGTGAGTGATGTGTCTAAAATTCTTTTGAGTTTGAATGTTACACTCCCCTTTCCTAATTTCTCTCCTTCATGACTACTGTATCTATCATGGTCTCACACAAACTTTAATTTGACGATTAAAAAAAACTTATAATATGGCCCACAGGTGACCTCAAAGTCAAATTTGTTCTTAGGCTGCACTAATAACTAAATAATTATCTTTGCCATGTATAAGTGTGGAGAGAGACGGATAACCCACACAGGCTTACCCTCCACCTGATGATCACATTCACATATTAAAACCATTACATTTACAGTCTATACAATATAAACATTCCCAACAAATCAATGAGATTTAATCAAAACTCTCTCACACATTCCTTAACTTGACTAATATGCACCTTAGTCACTACTGCAATAACTATTTTACTATTTATTCAATCAAAAGTGACATGTTATTGTTTTGAATGTTTCAGACTGCATTGATCAGAGACGTGCTGCTGCCTGGAGAATGGGACGTCTGTGTCACATCTTATGAAATGCTGATTATAGAGAAAGCAGTCTTCAAGAAGTTTAACTGGAGATACCTGGTCATCGATGAAGCCCACAGAATCAAGAATGAGAAGTCCAAGGTTTGATAGTTGTCTATACTCTTATGAGCTATGTTTGTTGTTTGTATCTTTTTGGATGAAGGGCCTTTTTTTGGCTGAAGCATAGCTTAAGTTGCCGGCCCAATTTTTACAGGGGAGTCCTGGCCCCTATGGGGAACCTATTGTACATGTTTTTAGTTTTTAGTGGTAGGGGAAACCGGAGTGCCCGGAGGAAACCTACGCAGTCACGGGGAGAACATGCAAACTCCACACAGAAGGGCCCCTACTGCCCGGTCCGGGAATCGAACCCGGGACCCTCTTGCTGTGAGGCAAGAGTGCTAACCACTACGCCACCGTGTGAAATACAGTATTTCACATCAATAGAACAGACTATTGTGGCTCCTTAGAGTCAAAAATGTTTTCCCCTGTAGTCTAAAAAACAGCTTGAAAAGTAAATAGTTTAACATTTGATCTTTTTGTTTTTCTTATTATATTAACTTTAACATTTAAGAGTACTATACTGTGGAAAATAGGACTGCTAAAAGGTTAAATGGAGAAAAGAACATATTTTTTTACAAGTTTACAAGTCACCAGTGCCACCATAGCCTCCAAACAAATCTATGGGAATCACTGCTTCATACTGTTTTGTGTTGATAAAACTAAGAACATGGATTCATTTTCTGATAGTTGTCTGAAATTGTGAGAGAATTCAAGACCACCAACCGTCTGCTGCTGACTGGAACCCCTCTACAGAACAACCTGCACGAGCTGTGGGCCCTGCTCAACTTCCTGCTGCCTGATGTCTTCAACTCCTCTGAGGTACCACTTTAGGACTATATAGGGATTAATCAGGATTAATCAATGAATTATTCATCTTTAATTTATTGAGTAATCCAATAATTGTTAACTGGAGGATAGCAACTCTAAAAACAAACATTTAGCAGGCAGGTGGAAACTGAATATACATACAGACGTTTTCGAAATTGTTGGTACCCTTCCATTAAAGACAGAAAAACCCACAAAAGTCACTTAAATAACTTGAAACTGATGAAAGTAGTAAAACATAAAAAATGTATAAATATTA
>JAVQKG010049521.1:0-11476 GCA_036025885.1 Hypseleotris bucephala
ACAGTTGTATAGAGTTACACAACTTGACGTAAATGTGCCGGATTATAGCACGGTGCTAATTTCCATCCGTAGTCCCGGAATGGGGAATCTATTGTACATGTTTTTAGTGGTAGGGGAAACTGGAGTGCCCGGAGGAAACCTACGCAGACACGGGGAGAACATGCAAACTCCACACAGAAGGGCCCCGACTGCCCGGTCCGGGAATCGAACCCGGGACCCTCTTGCTGTGAGGCAAGAGGGTCCCGTATTGTACATGTATTGTACATACATAAGGTTAGGTACTATGTAGTTACATGTTATTACAGTTTGTTACACATTGTATAACATTGTACTTAATGAGGTAGATACAATGTAATTATGGGTTAATGTAAAATAAAGTGTTACTGCAGTTTTTGAGACATTCTTGCAAACACATCCAATGATCTTACACATTTATCAAAGCGGTCTATGCACTGTAATGCTGTTTTTTATAGGGATGCACCGATACTGATACTGGATCGAATATCGGTGCGGATCGGTGGATGGGTAAATGAAGCCGATACTGGATCCGATATCATTTATTATACTTTATCTAATTATGAGCAGATAAATAATGTGGCAAAATATATTATATTACATTGTCACTCTTAAAATACAAAGGTAAGACATTTTGAGGGTCATCTGGTCTCATATCTGGTCTTTTATTAATGTTTAGGTTTATTATTTTGGATAATACAAGGTTAGCATTAGTATCGGTGAATATCGGGTATCGGCCGATCTACAAAGCCCAGATATCGGGATCGGTATCGGGACTAAAAAAGCTGGATCGGTGCATCTCTAGATTTGAGTGTGATTTGAGTGTAATTTGAGTGTGTTTTGAGTGTGTTTTGAGTGTGATTTGAGTGTGATTTTAGTGTGATTTTAGTGCACGAGCTCGAGCTGACTGGAGGAGAAGGGCAGGACTCCGCTGACGTAGTAAGCGATGCCCAGAGACAGAAGAGCAATGACCACCAACAGAAGAAGAACTCTCCAAAAACCCAGGTCTTCAACAAACTCCTGCCAAGTGGTCCTGAAACTGGACAGGACCCCCTCTGTGCTCTGCAGGTTCGGGTTCAGCAAAGAGTGGCTCTCCATAGCACTGGAAAAAGCATAAAATGTGAATATGTTTTTTAAAATATATTTTTTGGCCTTTTATGCTTTATTTGACAGTAGATTGACAGGAAATCACGGAGAAGAGTGTGGAGTGACATCCGGCAAATTGTCATGAGCCGGATTCGAACTCACAACGCCAGGGCAAGCTCTGATGGCTTATATATGGACTGCACGCTCTACCTACTGAGCTAAACAGCGGCCCGTGAATAAGTTTGTATAGTAGGTCTGATCGATATAGGAAAACACAACTTTCAGTGGTGAACATTGTGATATACAAATTCTATTCTACATTTTCTAAACTACTAAATGACGGCAGAAAAACAAATTTAAATTAATATATCTATTCTATTAGTAAGTCTTTTATAGTAGACTTTCAATCGGTTATTTATACCCAGCTCCAATGGAAAAATGCTTAAACAGTGTCAGATTTAAGACCATGTCATTATTCAGAATTGAATACGTGACAGCAGATATTGCGATAATGATAATTTTGGAATAAATTGTTACATTGTTACTAAATAGTTTGAAGAAGTGGCCAAAAATTCTAAATAAAAAATAGTAAAATAATCTGTGTGTTCTGAGTGTGGACCTTGGTGCAGACTTTTAGTTGTGAAAATGACATTAAGCGTTTGTTGTGAAAAAAACTGTTAAAAATTAAAGCTCTTTGAAACACAAGCATTTTTCAAATTTGGAGAATGTAACATTAAACTTCCAGCATTTTCAAGGATTTCCAGCACCTGTACGAACCCTGTAATTGTATATTCTGGGTTGATGAACTGGTCCTACATCAATCAAACATCAATTTACAGATTTACAGATACTACTTTGACCAATCATATTTAAGTTTCCTTTTAGCCCCTCCCTTGGCCTCAACTGATTACAGACACCCTACTTTACATCATATAACTGGGTCAGATAGTCAGTTTTAACAATTTTTCAGTTTTTATCAGGAACTTTTTAACTTTGAAAGTCACTGACTACACCTTTAATAAAAGCATGATTCATTTGTTAAGAGACGCTGATGCTGCAGACTCACCTCTCGCTGTCGGCCATTTGCATCGTCTCCAGTTTAGAATGTGGTCCTCGGTTAAACCCTTTCACTTCCTGTTCTTCCAGACCCTCCAATAAACGGATAGCATCTTTATTCACCCCTCGCCTCTTCGCCAAAACCAGGGGGGTCGACCCATTGTGGTTACTAGACAAACAACAACAAAAAAACACATAACATTAAACCAGGGACATGCATTTTAGGGAAGCTGACTTAGCATGACTCAGCACTAAACTACAGCAAAGCAATACTATGTAACTTTTCATGTAGGACTCCACATTATTGTAAAACATTTGAATCCTATACTTTTCTATTAGATTTTATTTAATGAAGTATACAAGGTCAAAACTGACTATATCATGGCATAAATTAGAACTAAACTAGGACTAAATCTAGAACTAGAACCTTAGACTTACTGACTTGCATACAAAGGCTGGATATGGCTCAGTAGTGGTCACTATAGTCAGGTAATTAATATTTTAGTATTTGTCAAATGTGGTTTAATTCCTGGTATTGATCTGTGACGCATTTTAGTTCTCATCATTGTTTTAAAGGAACACACCACCGTTTTTCTAAATTCAACTATGTTCTGCTATCACTTTAGAGGAGTGGATACATACCTGTCTCATCTCAATGCGTGCAGTAAGTTCTTGTAGCGAAATGTTTTAGTTTGTTAGCAGTTAGCTTCTCCCATGGATTCCTATGGGGCCACTTTTTGCTGCCTTTTAGAAACGACCAAGCTCTTCCACGTTTTCCCTATTTAATACGAGTACATTACACGACCTACCACCGAAGGATGTTTACACAAAATGAAACGTGGCGATTTTTTAGGCGGAGAAAAGAAGGGACTATACGCTGTCGGCGCAGTAATGCGGCTATATCCCTCCGCCGATGTTTATTTACCTTTTTTTCTCCGCTTAAAATATCGCTGTTTCATTTTGTGTAAACATACTTAGGTTGTAGGTAATGTCATGCACCCGTATTTAAATAGAGAAAACGTGGAAGAGCTTGCTCGCTTCTAAGTTGTTCTAATTTGTAGTTGAAGTTGGCCCTATAGGAATACATAGGATAAGCTTACGGCTAACACATTAAAAACTCGCGCAACAAGAATTGACCGCACGCATCAATATGAGACAGGTATGTATCCACTCGTCTAAAGGGGGAGAAAAACATAGTTGAATATGAAAAAACAGTGGTGTGTTCCTTTAAGACAAGAACAAATAGTTTTGCCAGTTTTCGGGTTTACAACATAATAATAAAACCTCCAACTTCTTCTGGGATATAAAACAAAGCCCTGAAACCACACCTGAACACACATCTTCAATCAGATATGTTGGTGGTATATAGGTGGTGGCAACAAGGCGTCTATGGGTGTGTTTGTTGACAGTTTAGGAGCAGGCAGGAGCACTTCCTTCATCACTTACATGTTTCAAAACCTGTTTTCAGCATTACAAGACTGTTTTCAGTTCTGTAATCTTGGGTTACATCACAGAGCCATCGTTTTATACTTCTTTTATTTCATTTGTTTTTATCTTATTTATTGCATGTTTAGTATTTGTTTTATGTTGGCTCCAAGTACCGTAGCAATTTCCTAATGTTGTGAACCTGTTCACTCATATGGCAATAAAACCCTTCTGATTCTGATTCTGAGAGGACTATAAATCAATATTATTTACTCAATGTCTGAATAAAACAAAACACAACTTTGGTGTCTGTTTGAGGTAGAAACAACATGAGAACGTGATCTCGGAAAAGTCATTTTGCAGAATCTTTTATCAAGGTTAATTCTTCATTTTACTATTTTACATCAAACTTAAAATGTATTAGAGCTCACAAATCAATGCAAACCCTAGACATCACTGAACAGAGGAACAACAAAACTAGCTGGAGCATATGTAATATTTTTAGAGCTCCACAGAATTGGCTTTTTTCATTAAAAATGCACCAAACATTGATGTTGTAAACACATTTCTCTTGGTTTCATGTTGTTCAAAGAAGATATGATGAAATATGAGCGCAACGGTTTTACACTAGACCGATCAATGCAGGGGGATCACTAACACAATTATTACTCTAAAATGAATTCAAGATTAATGGGCTCTCCCATCTCATCACCACTGTCATTTGTTAACTAGAAGATTGCTCGTACAAGAACATATGCAGCAATGAGTTTTTTGGTAACACTTTAGAATGGCTAACTTCTATCATGTCAAATCATGTCTAAAGCACAGTTAAACCAGGGTTAATAGAGGTTTAAAAACAAACTATGAATTAACCGGTTCTAAATCCGATCTAAACCAGGTACTGTATAAACAAGGATTAAACCTGCTCTAAATCAGCACTACATTTGGATATACTGTATAACCCTTGGCAGTATTTAAGCTGCATAAGTTGATTTGCCTCCTTCTTTCTCTCCGAGCTTCCTGTCCACTGTCTTGCACATGGAGCACGCACTGCCTCGTACAATCACAAACCGGGAATTATGAGAACAACTGGTTGGTCAGGCCTAGGTTTATCAACATTATGTGTCCAAAGAATGACGTCAGCTGACTACCTGAATATACTGAATGACCAGGTTATTCCATCAATGGATTTGTTCCTCCCTGATGGCACAGGCATATTCCAAGATGACAAGATTTATCAGGCTCAATTTGTGAAAGAGTGGTTCAGGGAGCATGAGACATTATTTTCACACATGGACCACAACAGGGTTCAGACCTTTACCCCATTGAGAATCTTTTCCCTCCCATCATCAATACAAAATCTTGGTGAAAAAGCTGGACTAAAATAAATCTTGTGACATTGCAACTAAAAGCGGTCCAACCAAATATTAGAGTCTTTTTCCTTTTTTTTGGTGGCAACTTTTTGGCCAGGCATTGTACTTTGTCACCCTTAAAAAAAAAAAAAAAACTATTTGCGATCTCGGATGGCTGGAGAAAGAGGCTAGTGGTTCTAAATTTAGTCTGGTAAAAAAAAATTAACCCACAAACACACACACCGCAAACTCAAGGTTGCCTCAATAAGCTACTAGTCCACTTTCCTAAATAATATCCATTGTGGTGCTCTTTTTGAACACGTGTGGCTGGGAGCTGTCCGTGGTGCTGAAGCGTGTCCTTCCTATTTGCTGTGGAGTCCTTTTGGCCTCTCCCCGCGGCGCTCCTCTGCACCTATTGTTTCTGGTTCAGCTCAGCGCCGGATACCGAGACTAGAACGCCGGCCGCTATGTGCCACGAGCGGTTAACGACATGAGGGAAGGTCAGAGGAGAGAGCGAGGAAGAGAGCGTTTAGAGGAGGAAGAGGAGGAGGGATAGGAATGGAGAGACAGATGGATATAAGGACTAGGGGATGAATATGGTTTAGTGATGTATCTTTGTGATGTTATAAAGCGCAACAACTGAACGCCTAAATAAATATTTCGCATAGACTATTTTCCACATAGAGGCTGGTCACTTATGAATATATAGCCTGATTTCTTCCTATAATAATAATATAAATAATGCATTGATTTTATATGGCGCTTTTCTGGCCACTCAAAGATGCTTTACAAATGCATTATTCATTTACTCCATTGGTGGCAGTAAGCCACATCTGCCCTGGGGCACACTGACGTAAGCATGGCTGCCAGTATGCGCCTATGCCACTCCGACCACCACCAAACACCAATCACATAGGAGATAAAGTGTCTTGCCCAGGGACACGACAGTATGTGCCCGGGCTGGGATTCGAACCAGCGAGCCTCCGGTTTTAGTGCGAACGCTTACCCACTGTGCCACTGCGGCCTCAATAAATAAAATAATTATAATAATAATGTGACAACTCACCTACATATGCTAAATGTGTACAGTTTTTGATTAAAATTACTCCTAATGGCATTATGATGTGTGAGTTTCCCCATATCCAACATCCCCATCTATCAATCTTTTAAACTCTTATCATTCCGATTTTTCAAAAAGTTTGAAAATGAAAAGTAGGTGGGGCTTGTATACCATCTGTTCAATGCAACTGGACCTTCCTACAACTAGCAACCAAAGCCATTCCCACTGTATAGACTTTATTGACAAAGGACACTAAAATAGTAGTTGTGACTCCAACCAGTGACACACATACAGTAGTTGATGTCATTCAGACAAGTCCTCATTCTCGTTCTTAATACCAATTCCATCTGGCATTATCATATCTATATCTCACTCGCCCCTAAAATCCCCTTATGACAGAAATATTCTTCATTTTGATAATCTGCTACACACCAAAATCTCCCCCATACAATCACCTTACACTGAATTCATAAGAACTGTCAGAGGTGCAGAAACCCCCTCATTTTCTCTGAGTCCGTAAACTGGGCCATGTAGGGGAGCTCTCCCAGGTTCTGATTTGACAGAACTGTTGCCACATCAGCACATATGTATGGAATAAAACAATGTAACATGGTACACTGAGGGCTTTGATATAGACTGTGTCAATTCACTTCTGTGTAAGTAAAACCAAGACAAAAGGATATAGAAATTACATACTATTTTTACATTAAATTATTTTTATTTTATAGTGAGTTGAAGGTTGTGGGTTCAATTCTCAGGCCAGTTGCCACAGAATCTCTATGGAGTCTGCATATTCTCCCGGCCTTATGTTGGGTTGTTCATGGTACTTTGAGCTTTTTTCAATTGTCCAAAGACATGCATGCTTTAGTTAATCTAAATCTAAAAGTGAATATAAGGGATGGTTGTCTGTCAATATATGTCTAAGTGTCAGCCCTGTAACTAACTAGTGTACCTCACCTTAGGCCCATAGTTGTTGAGATTCGTACAATAGATATACATGGAGTGTGATGTAAAGCAGGTCATTTTTAATAATTATTATAGGTCACACTTTATTTTACATTATCCCATAACAAAATTATATCTTCCTCATTAAGTACAATGTAATGCACTGTGTAATAAACTGGTATAACATGTAACTACATTGAACCTTCATAATGTAGGTACATGTTATTAAAGTTTGGGGAGTATATGAACGAATCAGTTGCATCAACCATTATACACAAATTATTTAATTTTAATGGAAAATAATGTGACTTTTTAAAAAACAGAAAATATGCTCCACTGATATATCGTATGATTGGATGAAGCACAATTCCAAATGCTATTAGCAATGACACAAAACTTTACAAAACAAATAGTTCAAACATTGTTGGATGCTCAGAAACGTGAACCATTAGAAATGTAGACAACAAAAAAGTTACTCATAACTATTGTAAGAATCCATCTAGCTGTACAAGGCAAAAAGAAGAAATTATTATGTTCAGTCAGGGCTTGATATTAACTTTTTGTCTCACTGGCCAAAGTGGCTAGTACATTCTTCAAAAGTTACTAGCCACCTTTTGCTTGTCATAGTTTTTGTATATGTTTCAAGTGAGATTATCTGCCATGTACTGTACTGTTATAAATTCACCAAGAACAAATCAAGCTTGCCTCTCTTTTATTAACATTAATAATCACAATTTGGTAACATTTCGAAGTAAATACTGTGAAAATAAAGTGAATTTCTGGAGGCAGTTTCCCCAGGCCTGTAGTGAGGTGTCAGGAAAACCAGTGGGTGTTGACTTTATAGGAGCAGAAATACTTAAAAAACTACAGAGTCCTGTCAGAGCAGAGAGTCGGGCAATTAAGATAAGATAGTCCAATATGAAGACGCACAGGGGATGCTAAATATGACGCTATTTTTGAAACTGCTTTTTAGTCGAGACAAAAGACAAAAGTGACGTTATCGGAATAGTTTTGATTTAAACAACACCGGGGAAATGTCAACAGCAATTAGCCAACACCGCGGTCGTCTGTGAGTGAGGAGTCACGCTGGTACATGGCCTTTAGTCACTGCTCGCGCTTTGTTTTTGTCTTGTCTTGTCAGTGGATCGGCAACAAATACACAGGAAGAGGAAGACTTGGGAGGAAGAAAAGGATGAAGAGGACAGAGATAAGTTTGGCCAAATGATGGGTTTTAACCTAGAGGGGATGGAGGAGGAGTAAAAAGTTGGACAAGAAACTAATGAACTGCAGATGTGAAACAGGACAACCTTGACTCTAATTGACAAGCTTATAAGGGAGTCTTACTTAAAGCTGAAGTATGGAGCATTTCTAAGCCCAGAAATAATGGATAATCTTGTTTTGATAAATAAAAATGATAGTATTGTTCTATGACATAAAGTTGGTAGGTGCTCTGTCAAATACTGCTATGTCTGGCTACTTCAGTGCCGCTGTGCTGGTAAACAAAGACCATTAAAGACATGGACTTTATCTAGGACCGGCTTTTCAAAGCTGGAGGGATCTTTGTGTTCTAAAGAGATTATTTAAAGCCAAAGCATGGACAGGTAAGAGTTGGTAGAGAATTGAGTGAATAAGGCAGTGGAAAGATTTGTATTAGCAGAAAATGGAGCCTAATCAATGTAGCATCTCAGTATTTGACATGATATAAACAAACATTTTAGATACTATTACATCAGTCCAGCCCTTTGACTCTTATAAAAAGTAAATAGAGAGGCGTGACTTCAGGGGTATAGCGCAGGAGGAAAGGGGAGAGAGCAAGAGATGTCAAAAATTCTCTCGCCACTAGGGCAATGTGACCTCAAAACAGGAAGTCAATTTAGAAAACAGTTATTTAATACATAAATAAACTAATAAATAAGAAATAAATGTCCAATTTTTTTTGCTACATAAAACTTTTAGCATTTCTAAGGACAGTGATAGTTCAGTGTTATTTTATTTGACTTTTATTTAACCAGGATAGTCCCACTGAGATTAAGAATCTCTTTTACAGGGGAGTCCTGGCCCCAATGGGGAGCCTATTGTACATGTTTTTAGTTTTATTTCCCACCTTACAGATTCTCAAATGCCGCAACAATTCTTTACCACATCACTTGCAACACAAAATAGTTAAGTCTAAAATGTCAGCTTTTGCAAATAATAGATTAAAAAAACTTGAGGTCCTGATACATACTGATGCTCTTATCCATTAATGTGTAAATGTAAAAGTGATATGAACCGATATCAAAAAAAGGGGAGAAAAAGTTGAAGGTGTTTCATTACCAGAGGGCCATGTGCGCTGCCAAGTTTGCTTATTCATCGAGTTTTTGATCGGCTTAAAAGGGAAATATGATTTGAATCCCCCAGGACTGTAGTCTCTGTTGGAAACATAAGCTGGCGCCGGCGAGAGCTGCCAGTTCTGTGGTGTTTAATACAGCGGCAAAGAGATAAAACGTTTGGTTAATTGGCACGAAGCAGGGAATGGTCAATGTGAGTCAACAACAAAGCAGGTTTGGACTGATTGGAGTTTGATATGAGTCTGATTTAACATGGAAAGGCTTCCCAAGGGGGTGGGTAAGTCGAGTAGGGGGTTCCAAACTCTGGTGCAGGCCTCATAGTTAGGAAATAAGGTTGTTAGAGTTCTTAATTTAATTTACTTTTGGGGACAGAATTGTTTCTGTTTTAGTCCTGTTCATGTGGTTGTTCAATTGAAACGTTTAGGCTTGGTTTAGTCATGGATTTTATCTTTTACCATTACTATTACCGTTACCATTACTTACTTATTATCTAGTTTAAATAGACCTTAACCTTAAATTGATAAATACAATGAAATACATTATGTAACAAACTGGAAGAACATGAAACTACATTGTTCCTAATCCCAATCCTGTCCGTAACCTTAACCATAGTTACATGTTATTGTACTTAATGAGGTACATACAATGTAGGTAAATTGAGAGTAAAAAGTGAAAACCACTGGTCTCCATGGCCATAAAGTTAAAAATCCCTCCACGCCAAGATTTCATATCGTTTCAAATTGCAAAGTTTCTTCAGAATTTTATGTCATTTTGTCTTATATCCTTTCCTATTACACTTTAGAATTGCATTTACTCAGGAATTATAGCTGTTTGGAGCCAACAATCCTGAAAGAGAGGAACTCCAAAGATACTGTAAGAATATGTTCCTTTTTGTTAAGTCCTTCTCTTTATAATATGTGTATCGTCCTATATTCCAACATAGATAGAAAATCTCAGTAAATCCCATGGTTGAAACAGCTTGAACTTGCTGTAGTCATGTTGCGGTGTAGACCCACTTTAGTACTTTAAACCTTGTATAACATTTCCTTCCATTGCATTCACTCTGAATAGCAGAAAGTGTTGAAGCAAGTTTCAGCAACCCGTCTGTTGTAACACAAGGAACACAAAGACATCATGTGCAGTTATGTGAAGTGCTAAGCTTTGTAGTGTATGGTCCTTCTTTCTCAGTAAAACTAACACTGAATCAGTCTGAGCTCAATTGTGAAGTCCTGGTTTAGACCTGGGTTTGTCATGGTTAAGATCCAACTTTGAGTATATTTAGAGCTGGTTTAGTCATTATTATATTACCCTATACGTGTTTATATTACCCTAATTGCAGAATAGCTAAAAAGTGTTGAATGATTTGGAGCCTATAGTCCACTGCAACTAAAGAAATACAAATGATATTGAGAAAGTACACTGCTTGGCCAAAAAAATAAAATAAAACAGGGCTAGTAAAAAGTTTAGAAACTGTTGAAACACCTTTATCATTAATTATGGTATGCATTCTTTGTGGATTTGCATTTCAATCCAATTATTTTACTAAGATCTTGTATTGATGATGGTAGAATGCGCAAGGCCTTCTCCAGCATAATCCCAAATATTCTCAGTGGGGTTAAAGTCTGGACTCCATGTGTGAAAATGATGTCTCATGCTCCCTGAACCACTCTTTTACAATTTGAGCCTGGCATTGTCATCTTGGAATATGTCCGTGCCATCAGGGAAGAACATTCACTATATTCAGGTAGTCAGCAGACCTCCTTCTTTGGGCACATAAACCTGTGACCAACTATGCTCTTACCCATTTGCTGTTTTGTTTTTTGTCCTGGCAGTGTACATGTATATAAAGTGGTCACCTATTTGAATTCAGAAACAACATCTCTATAAATCTTGCACTGCCTGAGCACTCCATGTTTTTGTGTGGTTGTTCAGTCCAAAGGATGTGAGGGCGACAGATGTGGTGTTGAACACAAATATAAGTGTTATATTCAGAGTGTGAGGATGCTGTCTGTGGATCTCTACATGTAAGATGACTGGAAGCAGGTAAAGCATTTTCACTGCATAAGGAGCTGACAAGTGTACAGCAGTGTGGCTTACATTATAGCAACACAGGGGATGAACTTGACTCGAAATGAATTAGTTAAGGTTAAGGAAAGGTACAAGTTACATGTTATTCCAGTTTGTTACACAGCGTATTACATTGTATT
>JAVQKG010049569.1:0-23075 GCA_036025885.1 Hypseleotris bucephala
TTAACTATTTTGTATCTTAATTAACCTCCAGATTACTGTATAGCTTCAAGTGCTTTCATAATGTAGCAGCTCAACATAAAATAAAACATACATTGCATTACTTTATATATTCAGAATTACAACTTTTTTACACATTTAATTTCCTGTTTTAAGCAATATAATGACTTTTTTCTTCTTTCTCTTTTACCTAAAGACAAAGTTCAACATTGGCAGGACAGTGATTATATAGTGGTCTACCACAGGGGACGCTACTTTCGCCTCAGGGTGTACCTGGCGGGTCGCCTCCTGTCGCCGCGGGAGATCGAGTTTCAGATTCAGAGGATTCTTGATGATCCCACTCCTCCGTCTAAAGGAGAGTCCCACCTCGGGGCCCTGACCGCTGGTGACAGGTCAGTCTGACAGATGACAGAATAACAATATAGCAAGTTTTGAGGGTTGAACAATTAATCAAAATCACAATTTTAATGGTTGCACTTAGCAAATGACCGATTCTGCATTTTTCAGTCAGGCAGTATAACTCTTCTGCACAAAACAAAATCTATTTAAAAAAATAAACAGCTTACCATGTAGTACCATGCATGTGATCTATATAAAAAAAATACAAAATTAGAAGAAAGAAAACAATAGCTAGAAAATGCCAGGTCTAAACTAAAATTTTTATATAAAACCATCTAGACAAAGTGGCTAGTAAAGTGAACAAGTCACACTTCAAATCTACCCACAGTTGGCTGGTTGGCTAGTGCTAATATAAAGCCCTGATTATAATTCTGTATACGTTATTGGTGTCTTTCAGAATCCCATGGGCCAAAGCCAGGACAAAGTATTTCAGCACTGGCCCCAACAAGCGCTCTCTGGACTGTATAGAAAGAGCTGCCTTCTTTGTCACATTAGATGATGACGAGCAAGGCATGATGGGAGATGACCCCGCAGCCAATTTAGATCGCTACGCCAAGTCTCTGCTACATGGAAAATGTTATGACAGGTTTGTGTTTTTTTCAAGGTTGACAAATACTTATGATACTAGCGGTTTCAAACTAAAATCTTTGTGTCCTGTCCGCAGATGGTTTGATAAGTCCTTCTCTGTGGTGTTTTTCAAAAATGGAAAGTGTGGAGTAAATGCTGAACATTCCTGGGCAGATGCTCCTGTTTTGGCACATGTCTGGGAGGTAGGTAAAGTATAGTGGGTTTTAAGTGACACATAAACTAGTCACAAAATGTTAGGCATAATTGACTTTTGGTCAAATTTATGGAAAATTGAAAATGTTAATGCCACAATGATATTATAGTATATAATGAAATGACAGGGGATTTAAGTGGGTTATATTGCATTTTAAAGTTGCACTAAAAATACACAGACCGCTGCTTGATATTGTCATACTTCCTGGTTTGTGTACATACTTCCTGGATTGTGTGAGACCGTGATAGAGGGTTGAGACAAGAAGAAGAGAAAAGGGGAGTGTCTTATTTTTTTGCACAGTTTCACCAAATCAGGTATTGCAGCTTTAAAGAATATATGTGATTTAATCTGAAAGTCAAATATGCTAACTCTTTGTGACTAGTATATGTTGCATGTCAAAACAGTGCATTGATTGTGAACTTGTGTTTTCAGTACACCCTGGCCACTGACAGTTTCCAGCTCGGTTATAACTCAGAAGGTCACTGTAAAGGAGAAGTGGACGCCTCACTCCCACAACCACTCAAGCTGAGCTGGGACATCACCCCTGAAGTATGCATTGATTCACTTCCTGTTTTGAATGTATATTTATTGTTCTTGTATCTAAGGCTGAAACAATTATTCGGATTAATTGTGTTTAATCAATTATTGAAATAATCGTCAACTAATTAGGCAAATAAGTGTTAAATGGATTATACAGACTCTAAACATGCAATTTGGTCAGATAAAAACCTTTTACAGCCCATACAGTGCATTGAGCCAAAACATTATATTTTGTTTTTAGCTCCACTTAGTTTAAAGTTAGTAAAAAAATAATATTTCTTTACGCACTATATACTCTAACCACCGATTATGCGAAAATGGAGTAAACAGATAATTCAGTACAAAATAATCGTTATTTGCAGCCCCACTTCAGTTTAGTAGTGATTTGTTTATAGACTTACAGAAGTTTTCTCTCATGTCTCTTGCAGTGCGAGGAGCAGATCTCCCAGTCTTTGGAAGTGGCCCAGAAGTTGGCGGACGATGTCGATTTTCATGTTTTTTCATTTCAAGATTTTGGAAAAGGGCAGGTGAAGAAGTGCCGCGTCAGCCCAGATGCCTTTGTCCAGATGACTCTTCAGTTGGCCTACTTCAGGGTGAGAAAATATATCATAGTGTGAATGTTTACTTGTCTATTTAGTAACTGGAAATTCTCATATTTTTTAACATAATATTTTGATTTAGGAGCAAGGGAACTTCTGCCTGACGTATGAAGCCTCTATGACCCGTCTGTTCAGGGAGGGCAGGACTGAGACTGTGAGGTCCTGTAGCAACGAGAGCAGTGCCTTTGTCCGAGCGCTGGAGGGAGGAGAGGTGAATATAATTTCAAGTTTAAAGCTGCAGTACCTTTATAGTTTTACTTTATATTTGAGCTAAAATATTTACAGTCAATAGAACAGCATACCAGAAGTCATCTGAGAAAATAAAATGACTTTTAGACCCTCTGTGGGCTGTATTACGAGGGTTTTTGTGTTTTTTGTGACACATTTCTGCAGTACATGGGCTCTCAGACTGGTTAAAACATTATTTATCCAGAATTTTGAATCCATCAGGAATAATGTTAGGGCGCTGATGTTTTATTTATTTTGCAGCTTATCCACATCTTATTTTATTTTTTACTTCAAATAAACATTAAACCCTTAGATCACTGCTTGTTATTCTCATACTTCCTGGATTGTATGAGACTAGAGACAAGAGGATTGGGAAATAGGGGGAGAAGATCACATCAAGAACAAACACACTTTTTTTGTTTGTTGTCCCTGAACAAAATTGGGTACTGCAGCTTTAAACAACTTAATCTGTCATTTCCATCCAGCCTAATGTTGTAATAACTTAATTCTCTTTCGGTGAAGTGCAGTAATGTTTGAATGCACCCTTCTCCAGGCCCCCGAGGTGTGCCGGAGGTTGTTTAATGCTGCATCAGAAAAGCACCAGCTCCTGTACCGCATGGCCATGACTGGATCTGGAATCGACAGACACCTCTTCTGCCTCTACGTGGTCTCCAAATATCTGAAAGTAGAGTCTTCTTTCTTGAAAGAGGTCAGCATGATTCTTTAACATGTCCTTGTCTGTATACAATCAAAATATATCACACCACTCTTGTAGCATAAGACCTGTAGTATTTGAATGCACTCAGTCCTTGATATTAAAGTAGTCTGTAAGTTTCCTAAAATAAAAATTAGTTGAATGAAAATGCTTAATCTGAACTTGTTCTATGGTAATCTATCATATTCATTATTCACTTATTTTTTAATTTAGTCCTTTCCCTGGAAACTACAGCAACATCAGATCAGTATTTGTGGGATACAATTTTGACCAATAGTAGTCAAGTGTTTCTTTAGTCCCTCCCCTAACTTACAGACTACACCTTTTATGGCTAAATGTGTGTTGTTCAGGTGCTGTCTGAACCCTGGCGGCTCTCGACCAGTCAGACGGCTGTCCAGCAGGTGGAGCTGTTTGACCTGGTCAACCACCCTGACTACATCTCTTGTGGAGGAGGCTTTGGTCCAGTGAGTCCAGATCTATATGAATGTGTACACTGTAAAGTAACACTGTAAAACTGTGCCTGTGTTTTTTAGGTTGCAGATGATGGTTATGGAGTGTCCTATAGCCTTGTGGGAGAGAACATGATTAACTTCCACATCTCCTGCAAGCACTCATGTCCCACCACTGTAGGTTCATCTCTTTATAAACTATACTTTTGTGTGCTTGTACCCCGTTATTGTTAATATTACAAACACAAATTTTCTTCTTTCTTCTAAAAGGATTCCCATAAATTTGGCGGTCAGATTAACAAAGCTCTGCATGATATAGTCCAGCTGCTCAGCGCTGCCCAACCGGAGCCTAAAAAACCTGAAGCCAGTAGTCCGGAGGTCAAGAAAGACCAGTGATGAGCACATATGGACCAGTCAACATGCACAGGTGTGGTGGGGTTATATTGAGTGGAGTCAGTGAGAATTCATTCTCCTATGTTAGAGCCACAGTGCCATAAAGGAAATAAGGATTTTTATGAAAAATATTCATAGTTCATTTTTCAATAACGAGCCATTTAAAGTTATTAGTATTGATTTAGTTTGGATTGTTTGAAAAAGCAAGTGTAATTTGGGTATGGTTGTGGTTGTACAGGTTTTGTACTTCATTAGTTCTATAGCATTAGGTATGCACAGAATTTGCACCAGAATCCTAAAGGTAATCTATAGCATATAAGCTGTAATGTTGAGAGCAGACCAGCAGAGACTGAAGGCAGCTGCGTCCACAGGAAGTCTGTGACTTCTCTTTGTTTACTGTTGATGGACTGAAACATGCTTTGACATTCATTTAAACTTACAGAGATGGAGGTCGCTTCAGGGTCAGTATGCATTTCTGAAAGCTCAAGTCAACTTATTTCATTGTGCTAGTGCCATAACAATGCAAGTTGTATTTTTTAAACATTATTTGTATAAACATTACTGCCAGGCAAGTATGGATTAAATGTAAAGGGAGAGTGCCACACATTCCTCTGTTAACATATACTCCACTGTTTTATGTGCACATGTAGCTTGTTCCTCAGTTTTCTGGTGAAATGTAATACACCCAGAAATATTTTTGCCATATCCTTAAAAACATTTTGATCAAACATAGGATGAGACACTTGGCCAGGACACGAGTTATGCCTTTATTGTTCAATTATTTTATTGTTTTGGAGCTTTTTAATGCTATGTCATACAAGAATAAACACATTTGTTAAAATAACGTGTGTATTGTTCTACTTTAAAATGCAAAGACCTCTGAATTGCCCGTGCATTAATCCACTAATAGCTCCTTGACCCTGAATCGCCACAGAATCAGTCACAAACTCTCTCATCCTTTTTCTTCTTTTCCTTTTTGTGGAAAATCTTCCCATCTGATTGGACGACCCACTTCATCTGGCCTCCATGAATATTTTTAATCTAAATTACGTCAAAATACAAATATTTTCATATAAATAATGACATAAAATGCTGTATGGACAAAACTTACTTGGTTTAGAATCTCCTCAGTTACAGCTGGCTGAAAGGCACTAAAGTTTAATGTTTTAGAGTTTAATTCAATCTTTACACGTTGCATCCTTTTTTCTGTTTGACGCCCTGAAAACAATAATTACACCATAAACTAAAAAGTATCCTATAAAACAATGCTAACAGGAGTTCTTCTTACCTGTATAGCAGCAGAAGTAATATGGGTACTCACAGCCCCTGTCCCACCACTTCAAAGTACCGCTGTCATACAAGGCACACAGGCCATCATTGTTTGGTTGACCACTCTCCCAGTTTCTGAATGAGTTTGGGCTCTGGTCACTCCATGTCCATGTGTCTTTGAACAAGCCAGTCCACACCAATGGGACAGAGGGATCGATTGCCTTTATAAGTGTTTGTAATGATAGGTTCTCACTCATACTCCTTGCACTGGCCAAGTCACTACTGTTCAGTCGACAGCGCTTCTGTGCTTCCAACCAAGCCACCTGATCAAAACTGTAACTGATCTTACCAGACCCTTTAAAAGTAAAGACAACACATAATAAAAATTGTAAACAATTATAGAAATGGTGAAATTGCAATTACATGATACTATAACATTAGACACACAGTTTTGAAGTATGTTGGAGCCTCGAAGTTACATTTAGAATTTAACTAAACTAAGAAATAAACTAGGATTGACTGGGAATGTCAGCCTTTGGACATTTTTACACTTTTGGCATGGTATGAGAGTTTAGACACCTCTGATCCTACCTGTCTGGCAGACAAAAGGATGCACCTCTCCACAGTCAGCACTGACCCAGCCTCCATCCGGCCTCATGCCTCCACAGTACTGACTGATGTTCACAATGGTCCAGTTTGAGTATGTCACCTGTCCACCACCCACAGACCACATCCATCTCTCCTCCACACCCTTCTTTAGACCAAACCAGATCTCTGCCCTCCCACTGTCAACTGTGGCATTCTTCAGTCTCTCTAAGTCCCCACTGTTACCTATCACAGCCAGGTCAGTGTAGTGGGCCCTGCAGTATGCCTGTGCGCCCGTCCAGTTGTTTGCCTCCTTTACAAAGAAATACTCTCTATAGGCATTTGAATGTAAAGTCCACCAACCTGCCATGAACGGTAATGAAAATAAATCCAAGTCATTTCATTTGCACAGCCATAGATCACAACAGAATTGTTTAAACAAACAAAACAACTTTGAAAAGTAAAGAAAATATCCATTGTTAATATAATAGGGCTGTGTCATCTTACCTAAACCTAGCAACAAAAACAGCACACATGAGATGTACAGTCTAAAAAAGGCAAAATAAATGCAGCAATAGTGATTTAAAAACCAAAAATATAAAATGTAAAAATACGTTTATTTACAATATGATGTGTGTTTTCTTACCCCATGCTTAGTCAGCATCTGTGTTGTCCAACTTTTCCCTCTTTGTCTCTAGGTTGTAAAAATTTGTGTTTATGGAAATAGCGCCTACCTGGATCTATATTCATATCTCGATTTGCATTGACCAAATTCATGTTTAATGCCAAACCAGGAGAATTCCAACATAGAGAAACTCAATATGGATATTTCATTGATCATTAAATGGTGCAGCAAATGTACATACGCTGATAGATAGTTGAATGGAGAGTAGTCTTTGACCCTATCTCTGTTTTTGCATCTGTCCATTGCCTCTTATTTGAGCAGTGAGGTCAGCAGCGAACACTTCACTCATTATCTTGTCTGTCAGACTTTAGTTTGCACGTTCCAAAGCCCACAATAATCCCTGTGCCGTCCCAAAATCAGGCTCCAGTCTACCCCCGTCCCCCTGTTCCCCCCACACAACCTCTACTATATAAAGGTGGCCCATCAGAATGTCCCATCTCTGTCGTCCAAACCAACCATCCTTCTCTCGGTAAGTGTTTTGACTTTGTACATTCATCTTCTATTGTTTTTTTCTTTTGGAGGTTATGGGTGCTAGGAGCCTATCCCAGAAACTATGTGCCTTAGGCGGGCTACACCCTGGACAATGGCCAGTTAGTTGCAAGGCTGAGGCTGACATTACGATAAGATTTGGCTAGGGATAATATAGACTGGCCGGAGTACCAACCCAGGGTAACATGGGGAGGACATACACACTCCACCCAGAGAGATTGTAGTCGTCCAGTCTGGGGATCAAACCCACAACCTCCTTGCTGTGAGGCAAGAACACACACTGCTATACCACCCCTTTGCCCCCTTTGACTTTGTAAATTTTCAACATATTTCCAGTCCAGAGCTTACTGATTTTGGCCATTACTGCAGTTTTCTTTTTAATCGATACAGTCAAAAAGGTCTCAAGACCGTCTATCTTTCTTGTGCCTGGTCCAGTTTTGGATGCATGGAAAGGGTTGTATCAGGAAGTGCTAAACATAGTATTTCCAAAAAATTAGCATTTCATGGAAATGTGATAACTGTTCAATGTTCCCTCAGGGCCTTGACAGTTTCCTTGACATGTTTGCATGTCTATATTTGCAATATGAAAATCCAACCAAACAAATGATGTTATGACTAGTTGTTGACTTCAGTATCACACCAAATAGACATTGAGGTGAACCATAGTTGAGAACTTGGCTGGTGTTAATAGAAGACACAGAGCAGACTAATCTCTCATCTAACGACATTCCCTGTTGTAAATCAAATTAAAAGTGGGATTGTCCTGTTGATCCCTCTCTCTCATCCTCATAGTGGGACACATGACCTTCTGACCTCTTCTATTCCTGGACCATTTGCTACAAATGGTGTTGGCTTCCAACTTGTTTCGAACAAAAGCATTGACATTTTCATATCACACTAAGCCTGGCATTGCAACCATTTTGATCTACGTCTAATTGATGTTTTGATGCTGGCAAAATGACATAAGAGAGATTTACATTGTTTTTTTCTGTAGTGCAACAATGGCTGAAGTTGAAGAGCATGGGTGAGTGTAATAGAAATAGTTAGGTTTTTTTGTCTGGTACATTGATATTTTTATGCTTATATGATGCAAAATCTGCCATATTTCCCTAATTTTTCCAATTTAGAGCTCATCATTATGGTATGTACACACTTTACATTTTGGTATTTTTAGTTTATTTTTAATTTGACTACATTATTTGCTCTTCTCAGAATACTATGATGACCACGGAGAAGGAGGTTAGACAATGTAACTCTTCAAATCAAATGTTTAGATAGCTCTTGCCTCTACCACTATTGTTTGCATTTTTATCTATGTATATTTTAAATGCAAAACAGACAAATAGATATCTCAATAGCAATTTGTCTTAACTTGATTGGTTAAAATCTTTTCTCCCTTTGAAATTTTTGGGCTGATGTGTTTAGAGCGGCCAAGATACAGGTAATTAAATACAAATATTTCACAAATTATTGTAATAAAAAGTAGAAAGAGTACAAATAATAGACAATATTGTTGTTGTGTCTAAGGCCACCGGTCACTCAACTTGCTGCCCCCAAAATCCCAGAAGGAGAGCGGGTTGACTTTGATGTGAGTTTTGTTTTGCAGTTTGTTTTCAAGTTTGCAGTCCATTAGTTTGCTTAATAAAAATAGTGAACATATCAAATAATAGTATCTATGTTTGCTGATTTTAGGACATTCATCGAAAAAGGATGGAGAAGGACCTTTTGGAGCTGCAGACTTTGATAGATGTTCATTTTGAGCAGAGGAAGAAAGAGGAGGAGGAGCTAATCGGACTCAAAGATAGGATTGTATGTTAAACTATTTTGTCTATATGAGGAAAGTGAATTTTTTGTGAAAGTTATTGACAAAAATATCATTGTGTGTGTTTAGGAAAGGCGCAGGGCTGAGCGCGCTGAGCAGCAGAGGGTCAGGGCGGAAAAAGAACGGGATAGACAAACTCGAATTGCGGTAATCTTGTTTTTATTCATAATCTTAGAGTCATGACATAATTGACTAGAGTCTGCAAGTCCTCCCTGTGTTACCGCAAGTTCTCTTCAGAAACTCCCCAACGCCCAAATACATAATTGTGTTAGGACTAAATATGTGAATGAATGTGAGAGTAGATGGTTGTATATTTCTGTGTCAACCCTGCGACTAACTGACCAAGCTGCACCCTGCCTAAGGCCCATAGTTGAGAAAATAGGCCCTTGTCACCAGCGACCCCAAAAGTGAAAAATGAATTAATAAAAACATGAACTAAATATTGATTTTACGTGTAGGTGGAGAGACAGCGTAAGGAGGATGAAGAGGCAAAGAAAAGGGCAGATGATGAAGCCAAGAAAAAGAAAGTCCTCTCCAACATGGGGGCTCACTTTGGCGGCTTCCTGGCAAAAGTCAGTAATTTTACATTTTAGAAAAGGTATAGTTTAAAAAAACAAAAATGAAATCCTGATTAAATATTTTACTTGTGTTTCTAAGGTCGAGCAAAGACGAGGCAAAAAACAAACAGCGAGAGAAATCAAAAAGAAGACCCTGGCTGAGAGACGCAAGCCACTGGCCATCGAGAATCTGAAAGAGGATGGTCTCAGGTTTGGTTAAAATCAAATAAGACCGAAATGTGCTTAACTTTTTCCTTGTCCTTGAAATTAAGATTACAATATATTTCAATAGTACAACATAACAGAAGTGATCCAAGTAATAATTAGACTTTGAAACCCTTTTTGTGTTTTCAAGTTTTTTTTTTTTTTTTTTTACACTTTCAAAATCACATGCTGTAGCTTTAGTCCAGTATAATATGTCTTTAAATGTTTTGGTCTCTTTCAGGGCAAGAGCCAAAGAGATGTGGGAGTGGATCTACCAACTGGAGTCAGAGAAGTTCGACTTGACTGAGAAAATGAAGAGGCAGAAATATGAAGTAAGCGTTGGCAATACAAAACACGTTTTTTCTTAATCTTTACAATAATCTTAAATATTTTGTTTCAGATCAATGTCCTCCTAAACAGAATCCAACATGCCCAGAAATTGTGAGTCAGTTGATTACATACTATTTTTAAATGCCATTCAAATTTATGCGTTGGTTAGATCTTTGTGGACCTGAAACTGATCATCTTTTTATTCTGCAGCAAAAAATGTCACGGAAAAGGGAAGGTTGGAGGACGATGGAAGTGAATCAAAAAACAAGAGGATGCTTCCTTTAGACAAACTCTGTATCAATGTTGCAGTGTTTAATAATTATTATACTAAATAACTATTATAATAAAGGTATAATAAATGTGCTAATATTGCAAAATATGGATCATAGCAATTGTTCAAATACAAATAAAACCATATAAATCCTTCAAATGGATTGTACTCTTTGGCTTATGTCTCAACAAAAACAAAACATAGAGCAGTCTTTAGATGCCTAATAAAATTGTAAGTTTACAGTCAGACCTACTTTATCTGCTTGTGAGCTCAAATAGCTTTACAGAAAATGGATTGACAAAAATACAAAATCCAGTAAGCGGCAGTTCTGAATGTGAAAACAAGATGACAAAGCATGAAGCAGGTTTATCTGGTGGACGGAGGTCTGGTCCCTTGCACACAACAAATCAGTTATCAGTTTTGTTGGATGTGTCATACCAACTTTGTCAATCTGACTACCTTGCTAGCAACAAGCTTTTTAGCATCATGTCTGGATTTCAATATGGTGCCACTTTATTAGGTATAAGATCTACCTAATAAAGTGGCCAGTCACAGTGTAATCATGTTTGCCCTTCTGGTACAAAAACAGCATAAGCATCATCAGTCGTCTCCTCTTCCCAATCTTCAAACCCTGATTCTTGAGCGATGTCCTGCACTTTCTTTGCAAAACCGGCTTCTTGCTCTTTGGTTAGATCCAAGAAAAACCTTTAAGAGTTTGAGAAAAAAGACAAATTAGACACACAATACTAGATGTGCTGTCCTGTCACCATGGAAACGGGCAGTGTTTCTATAAAAAAAAAAACCTTTACTTAGCCAGCTCGACGACAAGCACGGCGTCTGGTGCGGCAATCTGTCTGAGGGCTGGGCCCAACTGTTGTATGCAGCTTTAGGGGAGTGACCGCAAAACATGAAAGAAACAATGTTCATTAGTCTGCAGAAAAAATGGGCATAGTAGGTACAGTCTAAATGTGTAAAAAACCATACCTAACGGAGAAGAAAATGGCATTGAAAAAGTCTGAAAATGTCTCTTTTTGTGGCAATTTTTGAAGTGCATCCAAAGACAGGAATGTTATTGAGATGTCATCTAGATGCATCAGATCTGGAAAAAAATATATATTAATCTTAATTAATTTTCAAACTAATAGAACTTTCTTTCAAATTTACCTTTGACTGTGACAGAGTTGGGGTCATTGTTTGAAGATGATTGCTCCATTTCTTCATCTGGAGTAACGGGGTTTCTCTGTCTGCGGTACAGGGACTGGAACAATGCCTGCACATTAGCAACCGAGATGTCTTGTGCTGTCTGTGAATAAAATAAAGTACCAAAATATTAGTACAAAATAACAAAGTGCAAAATTTGAGGATTTGATCAGTTTCCCAAAATATATTTAATTTATTTTATATAATGAATGGGGCCCTTGAAGCTTGGGGCTCTAAGCAGCTACCTACTTTTGCCTATTGGTAGCGCCTCCTCTGGCAAAACCCAAAAAGCCATCCAAGGTTTACCTTTATGTGATGCCCATTATGTGTCTTCAGCAAATCCTTATCTTCTGTCTCGATGCCAAATGAGAGGTATGGACTAGATACTATGTCTCCCCAGTAGCCTGTTAGTGCAACCTTCGAGCCTTTCTGTCAAGAGCAAAATAGTCAAATACACATCATTTAACACATTTTGTTGTATGTATAAAGATGCACAAACCTCACTGAACACTCTAGAAGACAGTAAAGTTGGATTGATCGTTTGGTAGACACCTTCTCTCATTTCAAACGCCAGTCCTCTTTCCCTCCATTGAGTATACTGCTGTTTGTTGATAACCCCACACTGTAGTAATTAAAAAAAAAATTGCAATTTTTATTATTTATACTTTATTTTTGAGCCATAACCGTTTACTTACCCCTTTTTCGTGCAGCTTCATGGTGAGGTCCCAGTCGAAGCAGCCGTTTCTGGAGTCGTAGCGGGTTCCAAGGTGCTCCCGGACTCGATAATCCCAGGCTTTAGACATTGAGACAGAAGGATTTTCCGGCTGTGTCCATTGCTTGAATATCATAGCCAGCTCGTCTCTTTCTCTGAACTTCAGAATAAACAAAATAGCAGAGTTGAGGGTCACATTATAGAAATTTAAATGTGTTTCTGACTTCTTTAAAGTTGCAGTCTTTACCAAAAAAATGGTCAAATAAAAAATGCTTGACCAATAGTAGCTGAGTTTTGAGTCCCTCCCCTGGCCTCTACAGTAACATCAAATCAGAATTTGTGAGGGCTACTACACCACTCAAAAACTTTACTGCTACTGGTTAAGGCTCTATCTTACGAACTCTGATTTGATGTTGCTGTAGAGGCCAAGGGAGGGGCTAAAGTAAAACAACAATTATGACAACCTACTTTACATCATAGAACTGGGTCAGATAGTTAATTTCAAGCATTTTTATTTCTTTAACTGAAGACTTGTTAGATTGTTACCTTTAGAAGTGTTGTATTCAAACATGAATGTGTGGCTTGGTCCATTGTTTCAGTCACAGACACAATGAGCTGTGACGCTGCACGCCTCACTGTCTCTGCTGTCTGACTACGGACTTCAATGTTTCCAAAAATCTCCAGGAAAACTTCTGTCTTCTCTAAATCAATCAATCAATAATTAAAACATATTTTGTAGCTATAGTATTTATTGTGTTTTCATTTTAACTGGACCCACCACTCAGTCCCATGCTGTCCTGGGGCATCAGTGTGAGGTAAAGCAGCAGCATTTGTCTAGCCATCACCTCCATGCTATTCTCTACCACCCAAAACTAAACAAGAAAAAAAAAATTTAAAGATATTGCCATTTTGGTAATTTTGGCTTAATTTAACATACTTACATGTAGTTTGTGTTTTTCTGGCAATTGAGATATGGTCTTGAGAATATGACGAGGATCCCCGCTGCCCACAAGTAGAATATTTGCCTTTTCTGTATAATGTACAGGGCCTAGAACAAGAGAACAACAAAAGAGTGAAGACTTTGTAATATCAATAAGTGCTGTTCCAATTTAAGTGTCCCAGCTTGAATTTGTAGCCTTTTCTAACTTGTGTGGTATAGGAAGAATTTTGATTTTGTATTAGACATTAAAAATTAAGGGACAGTGCTTCAAGTAGATTGAAGTATGGTTAAACGTCTTGATAATGCAGGTATTGGTATTACCTAATAGCCAAATTGTATACAAAAAAGTGTAGAAGAATGTATAAGAATATTGTTTTTGTTAATTAGCATCATACATATAAGAATATAATGTATTTTGAAGGAGGGCACTGTCACCTGTTTTGAGCAGGTTGCGGGCAGGACTGAAGCCCCACCATGAAATACAGCCTGCCCCTTCAGAAGGTCTTCCTGCGCTCATCCTGCAAATACTCTGAAAAAAGTAAGAAATTATTATTAAATTATTATATATGTTAGTCACAAAAATTGGGGATATGACATTCGGATTGTGAAGAATGATAAAGCAAACAGTGATACTAAAGCATTAAGGGAAAGTATTAGTTAGTAGTAGTAAGTTATTTTATAATTTTACCTAGCTTAATGGTCAAATATTCCTATCCCCAACTTTCTGTGACTAGTTTATGTCATAATGGGAATATTTATTCAGCATACACAAAAATGCAAATTTGGCAACACTTTGGCTAACTTGGCTAGTCCTTAGCGTGCTGTGGGTGCATTGTTTTTAGAGAATTTATCCAACTTGAAAATGCACACAAACGCGGTAGTTATAGTCTCTAGATGCCAAATCGCACTAGCATATTGTTATGAAATCCTTATGGCAGATTTTATTGGGTATAAACTAAAGTTACTCACCAAACTACAACAACACCAGCGCCAGTGAAGAGCGCCTCCAGAAGAAGTTTGTCTCTGTTGCTAGGTAACCCTGTACAGTGAATGGGGAGATTTGGCGCCCTCTACTGATCATCCAAGGTACATGTTAATTTTATAGACCCTTTGAAATGCAATCTTAACCTTTATTTCCCCCTGTTTTTGGTTAAGGAATTGAACTTTATTTATCCACACTTTCTAAAAGTACAAAGCTGTAAACACATGTTGTATGTCATTGAATACTTTTAATTTACCATAATGTCCCTTCTTGTACTTAATTGATTTATTGTACTGTAAATGCCTATCCTCCTGGCATACTTTGTTACATGTCTTGTGTTCTGTTCTTTGTTCTCTTTGTATTTGCAAAGATTACTTTCAATAAAAAATGCTTGTCATCTGGAGTGTTCAAAATTCCACAGTGAAGAAAACTGTCAAATCAAAACTGAGTTAACACTTTATTTATAGTACACAGTAGGTTAATTTGGAGATGTACAGAACAATAAGTAAAAGCAAAGATCTAATGCAACAGGATCAACTTCTGTCCTTGTGAACACATTTACATATAGTACCCATATAGTATTCTGATGTTTTTGTTTATGCTGCTACTGTTATGCCTGACATACACACGTGATGATTCACTTCATTCACAAAGATATTTTTCTCTACATACAAACACACACACTTTATTGTTTCACACACAAAAATGTCACAGATGATGGAGGGATACAAAACAATGGAAATGTGAAAAACATCTGTACAACACAAAACAAGCATCTATATTTGCTGTAACTTAGCTGCATCAAACATGTTGAAACACACCAGGATACCACAGACTAGCATGTGAGCTAGAAGTGTGTGATTAAATATTGTATTGTGAAATGAAAAAAAGAATTGCTCTGTGTAATTTTTACTGTAACATGGTCAGAGTTCATATTACTTAAAAACGTAAAATTATGATCATGGGATCAACATGGGACTGGATCTACATTGAATTTGTAGGTAAAATGTTTCATGAAGACACTGATAGTAGTAATCTTCTGTGTCAGACAAAAGTCAACCAGAAATGTGATCAAATCAAAGTTGTGCTCTTGGCTAAATAAAATCTTGATATAATATTTTTAGTATATTGTAAACTGTCTTATGTCAAATGAAAGTGACTGGACTCTAGCGAGGCTTTGCTTTGGTTGCGGCCTCCACCTCCTCCTCCGCCATCAGGGTGTGCCACTGGGCTACCGGACGTCTGGGATTGGCCAGCATGTCGGACCAGTGACGCAGCCCAACGCCTGTGGCTCCGTAGCCCATAAAGGTCCCACCGATGGGGTCATTGCTTCCCAGTTTATCGTAGTCAAACACCATGATAACTACTTGCACTTTCTGAAAGACAGCAAAAACATGTTTAAGATAAATAAACCTCAGCAAGTTTATTTTGACCGTATGTACACAACTAAATCCACTGGCTTAATGTGATGTGATAGGATAACTATTTCAGCTCACAAACATGTAAACAAGTCTACCTAAAAAAGTGGCCAGTAAAATTGCATTTGTTACTTGTCTTACCTGTATCTGCTCAAATGGGATTTCAAAACTAAAACTCTCATTGAAGTAAGGGTTCAGTGTGTTTTTCTTCACCGTAGTTTTCTTCTTTTTGATACGTTTTCCATTTTGTTGCAGGACAATTTTCACATATGGATCTGTGAGAAAAAATAAACATAAAGAAACGTTTAGGTTAAACCAACTTAATTCTTTACACAACTTTTTGTTACCTGATAAGCCACCAACGTCCATTTTCTTTAGATTTTTGGCCTCCATAATGTTAACAGTGAGTTTCCCAGCCGTGGGCACGTATCGTAAAGAAATACAAATATCGCCCAGCTTTTCTTGCTGCAAAATAATGTAATAAAAATAGTTTGTAAAATAAGTTTTTAACTTTAACATAATACATGCAGTAGATGGTGGACTGTCAAACCTCTTCTTTTTCTCCACTATCCAAGTCTCTCCACAACTGCATTGGCTGTCCCAGATCAATGCTGTTCATTGGGATTTTTATTTCACCGATCATGTCGTGTTTCGAAAATCGATCAAAATCATAAACTTGTAGAATCAAGGTCTTGCCACCAAGCTCAGCATAAGGGATCTAAAAGATTATGTAAATTATGTATTATGTAAAAAAAAATAACGAATGAAATTTATTGATTATATTTTAAAATGACAAAAAATACCTTGAAAATGAAAGTCTCGTTGAAGACCGGACATAGATTCTTGCGCTGAACTTTTGTCTCATACTTCTTCTTTTTGTCAGGTAATAGAAAGACTTTGACATATGGGTCTGAAGTGCCCCCCATGTCCATAGCTGCCAGGTCCTGTGCTTGTAGTATGCCCACAATGAGCTGAAAAGAGAAACAGTCAGTTTGAATTTTGAACATGGGTAAACTATGCTAATTTTACATTTGTTTTTTGGGACCTGTGCATCTGTGAAGTTGTAATCCAACGAGTACTCCAACTTCCCCAACTTTTCATGTTCTTTATCCTCCTCCTCTCCCTTTTTCTCTTCTCCCTCCTACAAGACAAACATATTAGTCAATCTGACATGCACACAGTTTCAAAGCACCATAAATTTTAGACCTGGCCGTACCTTATTCTCTTTCCCCTCTTCTTCACCCTCTTTGGCCTTCCTGCGACGTCCTGCTTTCCTCTCCCTCACTTTTTTAGGCTTTTTCTTTTTACCAAAACATTTCTTGAAAACACAGAAGATGCAGCAGGCGACCAAAACCAGCACCACCACCACAATGGCTCCCACCGCCCACATGGGAACTGCAAAACATTGGAAACTAAATGAACAGGCTAATACATACAAACATACATATCATAATGTGTTCATAGGGGTTAATATTGCCAAAGGTTGACATCATTTTTGCACCCTGAATAACATTTTTACAAGTATTAGTATTTATGCTACTACTATAGTTCATTCAATATCAGTGGGTCTGAGCGCCAATAATGTTGCGGGTCAGTGGTGGAACGTAGATTATTCCTTAAGGATAAACTTTTTGTTTCTGCCTATATACCCTTTTAGGACTGTCTTTAAGTTTTCCTTTTTACAAGGACATGTACCTTGTATATATATTTTCTTCTAAAAACAACAACAAGAACAAAGAACCTGAAAAAAAGGAAACTATACACAATGAAAATCATTGGAGCCACAGACCAGTCTTCTTAAAAGGTCCAACTAAAATATTTGGCAACACTGATTTTCTCTTATACTCTCAGTGTGTTTCCTTCTTGTCCACAGGATTTTTTTCTTTTGAGTCATATGATGACATGGCAAACTCTTCTGTTTTAGCTGTCATCAGTTTCAACAATGACATGACAAAGCATGACAAAAGAAAATCAAGATGAACTAGTATTTGGGGGTGGGCTGGGGGGTTAGGTTAAATATACATTTATTTTTAGTGGGGCACCACCACCATAAATCAAGACTTACTTCTTGGAGCATGTGTGTCCATACACACTAATTTCTGAATTGTGTTTTTAAAACGCCATTTTGGATATATTTAAATCCAAATGTGTGAGCCATCTTGCTACATGTGAAAGTAGTCAACAGATGAGTCCAAACAATTGGCGGTTGGCGGAGCAGCATGAGTTAGCAAAACACATCAGATAATGGTAGAGTCCTGAGGGAGTCGACCGGTCTAACCACTGTCAACAGTCCCTCGCATGTTTCAGATCATTGTGTTCCCACAGGGCTACAGAACTATGTGCCTTAGGCAGAGCACACACCAGAGAATAGCCAGTGTAAGTTCGTTAGTTAGCTGTAGAAAAGAATTTACTCTTACATTTATTTACTAGGGGCTTTTACAACATCCCTTAACACATATATGTCCTTGGACTGTGAGAGGAAGCATAGGAGAGAACATGCAGACTCCACAGATTTTAGTTGGCCAGTACAATGACTTGCAATAACATGCTTACCCCTTTCTATTGTACGGTTTGTAGCACTTTGTGTATAACACTAGCTGTAATCTGTAGATTTTAAATTAATGTAATTAAACAATCCTTTCATAATTACTGAGTTCAACCCTTACTTGGCAGGTGTGTGATTTCATTCATAAACTTGTCCTTCATGTGGTTGTAGTCGTGCCCGTGGCTGGGATGGTGGTGCTCTGAGTGTGAATGCTCGTGCCCCTCTGGGTGGTGTTCTGGGTGGTGTTCTGGGTGGTGTTCTGAATGGTGTTCGTGGTGAACTGTCTCTGTTGTTTCTTCTGATTCTTGTTCAGAAGTCTCCACGGCCCGCCTGGCCCGCACCCCAGCTCTCACCACCAGTCTCATGTCAGCTGTCAAAACATTAGATTTTATTATATGCAAAGTAAAATTTAAAAACCTTACTTTAAAATTTTGAGGAAACAAATTGCCTTAAAACTAAGCAAATGCAACTTCAGGTAAAGTCAGAAATATGTTAATGTAAAACTGTAAAAAATACAGTTTTTCTTATTGTATGTTTTACATCCATCTAGTGAGAATAAATGTTAGTAAAGCAAGTTAATGAGGAAAAAAAATATCCCAATTACACTGCCTATAGCGTCAAATGTCAAATTAAATGCCCAAAAATATTTTTTTTTGTTGAGTTGCCATCACTTTGTATTTTTTCAGCAATTGGTTTTCTATAGTTTCAAAAGTAAAATTAACTTTAAATTTTTACTTTGTGTAATAAGGGCCTTTAGTGACAGTTATGACTCTGTTTGGCCAGTATAATCCCATGTCCACGCAACACTGTGGTGCACCCTGGACATCTCTAAGCCAGATGCTCAACATGGCTGTCCCTAATCCCTCTGTTACTCCCCTGTCATCTTACTGCAACACATACACGCCTCCATTTTAACAGGCCCGACTCACGTAACTAGATTTAACTACAATACATGGTTTAGTCAAAATATAGGTGGCCCTTTACTTTACAACACAGTAATAATAATACAGTAATGGTGTGGATATAAACAGGTTGTAATATAATAATTGTGATTAAGTCATTTCTAGTTAATTTCCTCTGCAGTGTAATAGCAAGGTAACAACATAGTGATGCAGTATAGAATAACCTAGTAATTATGCGTAATCTATGTTTAAGATTAGGAATTTGGGTTGGTAATTATATAGAATTTCATAAAAAATACTTTATTACTTGTGTTTTACCAGAGTATTACCATATTATTACCGTGCTGTAAAGTGCAACCAAAATAAAACTAAAAATGAAGTTGTAAACAGTACTTAGTCTCATTTTGTTTGCAAAGCTCTTACATTTACACGACGATTTGGCGGTTGAATCTTTGCAAAATAAAGATATGCATATAAACAAATCAACATTGCAGTATTTTGACAACCTGAATGTAACTTTGTTTGCAGTTTTGAGACCTTTTGGTGAATATATTTGCAAATTTAAAGGATTAATCATATAGATCAGTTCTAATCAAAGTGCATCAATTACAACTCATCTGAAATTGAATTGTTATTAACTAATTTGTCATACCTGTAGATTAGATGCTGTATTATCCTCCAATAGCTTTATTTTCGGATCACAGTAGAATTTCTTGTTGCTTCTTTTGGTCCCGTCACAGCATCCAAAGTCCGGTTCCCCCCTGGACTCACTGATCAACCCCGCAGTCCATCCCATCAAATCCAACGCACTTGCAAATCTCATGTGCAATGCTTTAATCCCTCTGCCCCTCCTCCTAATATTCCAATATTAACCACACATCTGTTGCATTGAACTCTCACCAAAGATAAACAACTTTTTTATTTTTATATTTTAGATCCAAGCATGAGCAAATGAGCTATGACGCACAATTGAAAAGTATGTTTGTTAGATTAATAAAACATGGGCTGTGTTTATCCATTAGATTTATGGAGATGGCAGTGCTTTCACTAATCCCTCTCGTCATAGCAGGCCGCGCAGTTGATCGTCAAATCTACGGACTATGAATGTGAAGAGATGCTCCCTCCTCCCCATCGCAAAGGCTTACAATTGCACTGTAGAAGTCACAAACCCACATTTAATGCCTTGTGAACTGTAATCCCCAGACGGACTGCCACGTGTTTAAAAGGTGTAGTCCGTAAATAGTCCTAAAATAAAATAAAAATGTTAGAAATTAACAAAAAATGCTTTGTCCGACCCTGTTCTATGATGAAATTGTAGGTAATATGTCATAATTATTATTTTAATTTAGACCCTCACCTGGCCTTTATATCAGACTTTGTGGGATACCAGTTTGACCAATAGTAGTCGAGTTTTACTTTGAGTACGGACAACCTACTTTACATCATAGAACAGGGTTAGATAGTCAATTTGTTTTATTTTAGGAACCTTAGAAATTACACTTTTAAGCAGATACATTTGGAGATATTATAGAATCCAATTGCAGATCCAGACCAAAGCAATGATCAGCCTTATGTTATTTTAAGTTTTTTATTTAATCATTTTGGCACAATTAAATATTTTTTGTATTAAAATAGAAATGCCGTGTCACTCTTTGTTCCTGTTTTTCCAGAACAGGATGATGCAGCTTGTCATTGAACTCTGATTCTATTGACACTGGCACAACTAAGATTTGCTGAAACATATAATTGACTAAGTAGCATGTACTTTTCAAAGCCATAATCTGTCTGAGAACCTACTGTTAAACATTAAGCCCCTACCAAACAATGAGTAAGCAATGTACCGCTTTTATCTTTATAGTACTCTTTAGGAGAACAGGAATAAGGTCCCATGAGGTTTATGGGGCGGCTCAGCGTATGTACTAGTCACAAAAAGTTAGGGGTATTTAACTGTGGCTTCCAAATTGCAAAATGACCTAAAATCACCTGGTTCAGCTTAAATACCATTATTTCAGTAATAGCAGTGTGACATAAACATTTTCCTTTTTTTTTTTTTTTTTACAAATTTCAGCAAAGTCCAATCATTTTTTTATTTTTGCGACTAGTACATGTGTGGTCTATTTACTATTTTATTAAGTATCATTGTATGCATGTGTGGATCTTAAATAAATACAAAAACATGAAAGCATAATTATATTTTATTTTAATATAATCCAAATTTGACATAATTTTGATGATTGTATAAGGAAGGGGAGAATGCATTATTAGGAATGTGTTAAACATTATAGAGTAGAGTCTAATTGAACAAGCTTATTGCCAACAGTGAATAAATATGGCTTTTGTAAAATTGTAACTTTTAGCACCCTATCCAATCTGGTATAGAAACTGAGGTATGTTTAAGTTGTTTTGAGGAGGCATAAGAATATCAAATATGAATTTAATATTTAGCTTCTCTGCTGTTAGTGAGATTGTGCTGTTGCATTGTCTTAAAGACTGTGTTTATCAAAAAGGTATTCTCCCATCGGACCACTTGTCTCATCTGTTGCGATACGACCCAGGCTGCCCATGTAGTCTCCCAGCTTCTTGATGGTTTTATGACTGTCGTCCAGAAAGTGCTCCTCCAGAAAATCACACAGCTGCAAAATGACATATAACATAATTAATGGATTCATTATTTGATAACTTAACATGATAATTTTGAGTTATTTTTAGACTAAACTTACATGAGGGTCACCATTTGTGCCAGCTCTGCGATGAACATCCAGAATGCTTGTGTTGAGTGACTTCTGATGATCCAAAGAGAATACCATGGCGTCGTGTCCACCTCTCCAGTCCTCCCTGGTCGGTTTCTAGTTTATGAAGTTAAAAGTTAAACAAAATCCCAAAACACAATAAAAAAAAAAAGACTAAAAATTAAAGTGTACTAGACTTACAGTAATGGTCTGGAGGACAATGCGTCCTCCTCTCTTGTTCTGATACTCCAGAAGTTTCTCAGCCTGGTCACGCTCTTTTATGGACCGCTCCAGGAAAAAGCTGGAGAATTTCGGCAGGGCAACATCATCCCTGTCAAAATACATCCCCTGCAAGATAGTTATGGCAATTTAATTACACAAATATTTTGAAATAAGTTCAAAATACACTGATAATGTGATTTAAAACTTACCAGAGCCAGATAGGTGTAGGATGCAGTGAGCTTCGAGTTGATCAATTTGTTAATGTCCCCTTCAGAGTCCACATGAAGGTTTTGCTTGATCACAGACTGCATTTCTAAAGAAAGAAAAAACAAAAACAAACGAAAAATTGTAAACTCTAACAATTTAGATACGTGATTTAGTGTAACAGTATTAGATATTTTAATGTTTTAAAGTCAAATATCAACCATATAGTTTAGTGCAACTCGACTGATGGTTACGAGTTTGCTTGGTTTGAAAAATGAAAAAATAGGGCTGAATACACGTGTTTATTTGTTTTGACGCAATACTAGTACAAATGCATCGCGATTTTGCTGCGTTATTGTTGCGTAAACCGTAACCTTTTCAACACCAATGGCATTGTCTCCACCACAAAATGTACCTTTACGAAAATAAAAGTTAAATGACCATCCACAGCCAATAACTAACAAGGTACACGATGTTTTATCTACCTAGCAAACAAAAGCCAATACATACCTCGTGTGCGCTAAACTAGTCCTGCAAAAGTTGGAATTCCAGTAGGATTTACCTGATGTGTAAAAGGAGACGCTGCTCCACTCGGTTGTTTTAACTTCTGCGTTTATCTCCAAGTTTTTGCTTGCTTTTATCTTGTCTGAAGTGTACCACAAATTATAGCGACGCCCCTGTCTGGCTAAAGTACCCGTTAGCTGTTGTCGTCCCCTATATACAAGTGTATCCGTCTGCGGCCTGCAAGAAAGAGGCGTGGCGTATAGTGGGCGTGTCGAGTAGTGACGACACTAATCGACACGCCCACTACATGACACGACGACGATTCTTAAAGGGATATGAGCCCAATTAACTACTAAAACAGTTTGAACGTTATTATAGCTGCTCAAAATTCATATTTGCCCTAA
>JAVQKG010049580.1:0-13953 GCA_036025885.1 Hypseleotris bucephala
AGCGAGGCCCCGGTTGCCTTTAACGTTGATTGACAGATGACAGAAGTGACCATAGCAGCGAGCGAGGCACTATCGCTTGGAGTGAGGCGGGGCCCTCCCGCAGCGCGGGGCCCTACGCAAGTTGCGTAGTGTGCGTATAGGAAGATCCGGCTCTGAATCCTAGTGAACATAAACCAAATCTCATGAAGTTTGGCACAATGATCTGGGCTAGGGTCTATTTAATGGAGATATGCAAATTATCACGGTCGAATAAAGAATGCCTCTATAGCGCCCCCATGTTTATGACTCCTATGGGACTCTTGATACACTTACTTTGTCGGAGAGCTATGAAACTTGGTACAGTGATCTCCACATCGTGCTGAACATAAAATATTATTATGGCCCCGCCCTACGACAAACAGGAAGTCGGCCATTTTGGATTGACTTTGGGAAGTCAGGTATATTTGACACCCTCTAACTTGCACATACTTTGCCCGATTTGAATCAAACTTGAAACATCACATTAGCCAACGCCTCTGACCACAATTGACCAATAAGATGGCAGTTACCTCAATAGCGCCACCTACGGACTGAATAAAGGATGTCATTTTGGAGAAATTTACAAAACTTGGCAAAAGCATTCTTCACACAAAATTGACCCTTCCCATATTTGTCATGGTTTGGGGGCGGGGCCTCTTAATTGCTCGTTAACAATATAAAAACCCTTAGACATCACAGATTAAAGTCGCAGTTGGTGCCAAAACATTGTATAGGGGAAATTATCTGTCCTGGCGTCGGTATGCACTCTCCGAGTGCTTTCTGGTGTGTATCTGTATCAGCACTACTACTAATTGGCCCTACTAGTTGTTGGTGTGTGGGGCATTTGCAACCCTCCTCAGTTATCATTTGCACAGGCTTTGCAAATGTTATGTTCCCTATACAACATCAGCTTTTATACAGTAGGGTTACATACAACAAGTTACACCCAGAGTTGTTCAAATTCAATAATCACGTCTCCATGAAAGATGATGTAAGAGGTAAGTGCTTTGAGATGCTTACAGCCTGCAGTGCCTTCACATATAAACCCCCTGACAGTTATTGGACCTGATCCCATCCAGAGCGAACAGTAAGCACTAGAAGCATGTGTGAACGACGTGAGGATGACTGCAGATACACTGTAAAAACAAATAGCAGGTCTTACTAAAAGGTATTTAATACTCACCTTTTTTAAAACCTAAAAAATGATGTTTTTTTTACCTCCGCCAAAGAGGTAATGTTTTTGGGAGTGTACATCTGTTTGTCTGTCTGTCTGTGAGCAACTTCAATCTATACCTACTGCATTAATGAATTTTCAGGCAACGTCAGAAATGACACAAGAAACAAATTATTAAACTTTGGGAGTGGTGCATAGGAATGAGCTGCCTTGGCGGAGGTCTGCGCTTTCCTATTGCTTTCCAGTTTTTCATTGTTTTGATTGCATTGTTCCTTTGCAGAACTCTTTAACACTTTAGGAGAAGAGATTTTGTCACAATGGCCATTACGAATTCTTACATTCAAGTCCAACTGCATAAGTTTTGCATTTTTCTCTCTCTCGTCATTCTGTAAAAAATAGTTGAAAAGCAAATTTTGTGAGACATACTCATTCTTGCAAGAAAGAAAGAAGCTTCATTCACCCCACAAGAACTCACATTGACCCTGAATCTGCTTAGTTAGGGTAACAAAAAGTTTGTCATTTTGATTTGAATGTATTTGATGTGTTTTGCAGTACAAGTACATGGTTCAATCTTGGCATTATAAGCCCCATATGTGTGAGCCAGCTTGTGTCTAACAGCTCTGCTAGGCTTTTAGACCCTGTGTAATAAGAATGTGAGGGAGCTGACAGTTTGCCCAGAGAGATCCATCTTCACAGTGAGGGTTATAGGCCCGGCTCCAAACCTGAGAGGAGTTGGATCACAGTCCCAGGATGAGGATATAAACACTGGCTGAATATTCAAGAAGATCTGCAGAGTCCCGCTAAGAGGGTCTACAGAGGATTAGCATGAGGGTGATGAGAACATGGAGTCAAAAGTTCAGATCGGAAAAATCATGTGAGGAAATAATGTGATGACCCAAAATGACTGTCATTTTAATTTGTTATGATTAATATGTTCATCTTGCTCAAACTGCACCAGTGTAATGTAATTGTAGTCAATATGCCAGGCTTTTGCAGTCATAAATATCTAATTGTTTTTTATTAGATAAGTACAGTCCTAAATTACTATCTGACATTATGGTGTGACTAAATAATTACTTTGTGGCTTTAGTTTGAGTTAGTGTAAGTTAGTCTAAAGCCCACTCTTCCCAGTAATAATAATGCTAACAGTATACGGTAAAGCAAGAATCCACTAATATCTATAACTAATAATTGTCAATGCACTGTTCCAGACTAACATGCTTAAGTATTGGTACAATGACCTATGACCTGTAGACCTATTCTCTTTTGGAAAATCTGAATTAAATTTTGCTTTTAAGTAGACTTGTTTAACATAAAGTATGCATAAAAATGTATATATATTTTTATTTTTAACATTTATATAGTGAAACATACATGGTATGTGTATGCTTTGTAAATACAACAATAATACAGATATTCAGTGTTTCTTTCAAATTCTCACACATATCACTTTTGGAGGTTTGGGTGACTGGAGCATATCCTGGCAACTATGGGCCTTAGACGAGGTGCTAACTGGACAATAGGCAGTTAGTCACAGGGCTGACGTACTTATAGACAACTTCACTGTCACAATCAGTCTCTAGGGGCAATTTTCCACACCCATGCAACTTGAAATGATAATAATCAATGTTTATTTAAGAAGTACGTAATGTGACGTTTATCTAATGCCATCATCACTATCTCAGCTGTGCTTCATAGATTCTTTGTGACTGAGATAATGTATTGTATTGAACATTAGGTGAACAGTGATGACAATTGAAATGACTGACTTATCGGGCCTGTCGATGGGATGTTTTGACTCTGGCGAAGGGTGGAAGCTGTGACTGCGTTTCCTAATATAACTGCTGGAGCGCTTAAGTGACAGGACCACTTGATAATTGAGTCATAGGATATGGCAGCTAAACATGAATATAAACAGAGATGTGATAATCCAGTTATTTTAAGTGCTATGAAGGTATCCTCGTGTGAATTGGGCATGCAGTGGGACCCCAGAGGCTATCAACATTGGGCTATTTCAGTACTGACCCCCAGACTGATTCAAACCTAACAGGCTGTCTATGCAAAGGGGGCAAAAAATCATCACATTCAATCATCTTTGAACACTTAAGTAAGTAGAGGGTTTCCTTGCAATTGAGGGGCACACCATAAATACTGACAATGGGCAGTTAGTTGTAGGGCTAACATAGAGACATAAACAGAAACCACTCATCTATAATAATTCACTATAGGAACAACTTAGCGTCAACTATTCTCATAAAGCTGGGGCGAGCATTGCAAGCTCTATAAAGGAGACTTATGATCTACTGACTGAGCTAAATTGTGTCACATACTTGCAAAAATTTCGATGCTATAATCATATTTTAGTATTGTCTGTTGGATTGTAATCTGGCAAAAGCCAGATCGATGTGTAGCCCTCTGCTTCAGAGTGCTGCACATCGATCTGGACTCGCTCCATAGACAACCGTGAGGAAAACATGGCCGCTCAGGACAGAGCTGATTGGCTGAACGCAACACAACAACAGCTATGACATAGCCAAACAAGGAACTGCTAAATTCGTAAATAAATTTAACAAATTATCGCTGGGTGATTTTAAATGTTTTGATAAAACTATAGCAGCATACATTACGTTTCTCAGCGTTAGCATGTTGCTAATACGCTTTAATAAAGACTTGTTGTTGTCGGTAAAGCTAAAGCCCGCCCACTCACGGCAAATGCAGCCCCATGATTGGTCCGCATCACCAGTGGTGTTCTGTCAGACGAAATGAATGGGAGCGGTACAAGATGGATTTCCGTGAGGTTGGGTTGCCAGGTTGGGAAACCTTGCGAAAATCCAGCTTGCAGGGCAAGGTTAGTTGGATTGCTCATATACAATGGAATTAGTAATGTATTTCGGAGTTCAGTGCAATTTTTTCATGCATGGATGCAGAAGCCCAAAGCACACTGCCACCCTGCCTCTCAAACTCATCACATCATCTTTGTTTATTATGTTTTGAAGTGAGTGATGTGGCATGCCTCACTGTCACCTGATCATTTTGCCTTATCCGTGATGACCCGCGACACATGCTGCCTCTTATTAAAATATTTGCCACCAACTGTTGTCGTCTGTGGTTGTGCGTCAGTTGCTGGTGTGGTAGCAGGCACAGGCCAGACAGAGAGGGGTGTGTTTGTCTGCGTGGAGGGGGCCACTTTCAATCAATCAGCAAACCATAAATTGTCTTTTCAGTGCAATGTTTACATGTGATGGTGATCAGGCAGCTTCCTTTGTGCCCAGGTCTTGAACAGCCATAGCATAACACTCCACTTCAGTCCACTTCAGCCAATGGGAGCTCTCCAACAGCAGGGACAAGGCAGAGGGTTACTAAGCAACCTGTGGTAACATTAACATGGAGTGAAAACAGAGACCCATGGCTCAAACATCCGCTTCATCCCACGATATGTGTGTGATTCAAAGACAATTGTCCAACTGAGTTTATGAATGTAGATAAATATAATATACCTAGATAGATAGGTAAAATGTCTGTGTTTGCATAACCTACTGTATAGGTCTATCAAAAATAGCACACCAATACATCAAATATGTTTGGCATATAGCCTTTGTACATATATAATGTATGCAGTGGGCTAACCTGGTCACATTTTTCACTTACATTACACTGCTGTTTGCCTACAAGATCATGCCAGAAGAACACAAGTGGAAATGCACATTTTTGTTATAACCTGACAATGCATTTCCCCCATTTTTTAGGGTCAATATTGTGCACTAACCATATCTTTATCATACTAACCTACAGTACATACACTGGTCCAGATGCCATGCCAAAAGTAAAAAAATGTAGGAATAATGTAGAATAAAATGACATTGTGCAAAGACACAATAAAAATAAAAATGATCAATAATAATTATTTTGTACATTTACACATATTCTCTTTACTGGTCACACAAATGCCCAGTTAAAACATATGGTATAATAAATACATACCAATTACTGCAAAAAGCTGAACAGTAGAAGTCATGGCATTTAGTATTTGAGCAAATCAGCTATACCTACATCAATTTGACCCTTAAGGGGCATGGTATATGTGTAACTCCACTGCTAATGTTTAGGTTGTGTGTCCTAATCTTTATGTCCATCTGACTGCCAGCTGTCTTTAGCAAATCTTTGACATTGAGTTTTGAGATTCACAGCCCAGTGTTACATCTGTTGCATAGAGGATCTCCGTAAGGTGACTCTGAACATGTTGATAAAATATTAACGCGTGAACTCAGTCTATCTCTCCACAAAGGTCTTTCTGTGATCTAGGTTATCATTCATGTCCTCATTCATGTCATGATTTAAGCCTACTACAGAAATAATAACAAACATTTTCAAAGAGCGCTTCAAAAACAGCTGTCTTCACCGGCCTCATCATTGGTAATTCATGCAGGCTAAAAATATATATTGTGTGACATATTTCATTTTTTACATACTTGGGATTGCTCATGTGATGGTATGATGTGATGGTGAAATTTAGTGCAAACTATGGCTACAACTGAACAGTCTATAAAATGGCAAATATTCTATCTTATTAATAGTGTTTTTTTCTGGTTAAACAGCATACCGGTCCTCCCTGTGTTACTGTAGGTTCTTTCCAGCTATTCTGAATTCCTTTTTGGACTAGCATGTTTTAAGAGACATAATAAATCTAGATTGCCCCAAGTGAAAAAGTGAGATTGTCTGTTAATGTCAGCCCTGCAATTAACTGGCCATTGTCCCGCCTAAGACCCATAGTTGCCAGTACTACATGTAAGCTATGACTCAAGCTATCCACCAACTGCTAATAGGAATAAGCAGACGATTAATGCATTTATGACCAAGGCTTTATGCCAACAGTGAGTCTCAATATAGCCATATTCCCAATACACTATGTAATGGCATTGCTTAAATATTGTACGAGAAATATTGGTTTGCAATAATATTAGACAACAACTTTACAATTATTATGCTTAGCTAAGAACTACATTTGGCCGGGGATGTAATAAATTACCAATGGGTTACAGTGTGACTAAGCCAATTGCCTGAATGTACAGGATATTGGGCTGTAGTCAATATTATATTTTTAACATCAGAAAATAGCAGTACTCAAGTAAAAATTCCATACTTAAGTTACTTGAAGCTATTCAGTGAAAATACTTGTCACATTACATTTCATGTGTTACTCCAACGTACAATTAAAGTTTATTATCTCAAATTAGTACATTTTAGAAAAGTAATCTCCAAAAATTAGCAGGTGGATGTGTCTTTTGAGCAGCTAGGTGAAGATGGAGCAGTTTCATTAAACACCATTTTGTACAAACATTTTTGAGTGATTCAGTACATGTTGTAAACCAGAAGTATGTTTGACACTGCTTAGAGCCTCCACTAAGTCAAAATTCCACCTGGACCTGAAAAACTTGTTACAACTGTGCTTCAAGCCCAGAGATTTTAGAGAAATATCTTATATCTCAAAATGTCAAGAGTTAGGGTTACGCAAATGATCGCAATGAAATTAAAATAGCATTTTCATTCAATCTTATAGGTTTAACAAATGTGATTCTTTTGGAAATTCTCCAGTTAATATTTTTGTCTAGTCTAAGTGTTAATGCTTCCAGACAGGCTTAACATTTGATGTGAACTGAATCTTGGTTAAAACAATGTTACAAATCCAATCACACTCACAATATTTGTCATCAAAAATGCAGTTAGATTGTTTTTAGAATCAGTAAGGGGCTTGAATTTGATATGTAAACCAAGCAATGTTTAGACATTATGTGAACCTTGTTTAGAACAGTTTTATTCCTGGTTTAATCTAAGTTTTGACCTGGTCTAGTCCCTATTATTAAAGTGACAACCATTGCCTTACAGAGGAACATTTTAACCCGGGCCACCAACATGCACAAACAGTCTCTTTCTAAGTAACCCATGTGCTGATAAGATATCTCCAGTAACAGCATGTGTAGAAGTCATACATTTCAACAAGCTCGGCTGACGAAAATCAGTCTCACTTTGACTTGTGGCATTTGATGAATTATTCATGTTTGAGTTAATATTTTATTAAGCTTCATATTACGGCATTTCCTCATTCTGCAAGGAAAATTCTGAATGAAAGCTCTTGTGCTGGTTCAGATCGGACTTTTAAAGGGGACCTAGTATGCTAACTTTACTGTTCTAAGCTTTATAGTATATACTGTAACTGATTATCCAATTAAAAACACCTAAGAAGTTGTCATTTGGTTCATTTACAGACTCTAACTACCTCAAGAGCTGAAAACACATTTCTATATAGATAGGTAAAGAAACCCCACTTTGCTACTTTCCATAGTTAGCATTGGGGTGTACATTGTAGTGAGGTAGGCATCAGGGGGAAAGAGGGCCTTAATGGGGCATACATCAAATCTGAGCTTTTTCAAACCTACCTACCTAAATTAATTTAAAAAACTTGCATAATATGGCCCATTTAAACTGCCAATTGACAGATTGTTAAACCAACAAAACTGGCCTTGTCTAACCTGACCTTGATTGCTTTGATTTCCCGACACCACCAAATGCACCACAACAGGAGCTGAGTGCTTAGGCATATGTCTATTTACAGCCAGTCCATTCAGTCACATGTTGTTAATTGCGGGAGCTTTAAGGGCCGACCTGTTTGTCAGACTAGAGCACAAAGTTTAACATTGAGCCTCACTGTGTCAATAACGTCTGCCAATACAATACTCGCACTACTACCTCACTACTGCTGCACGGTTACGTAACAGAGCTGCTATGTGGATGTCACTTCAATAAGATACTACGGTGACACCAAAGGGTCAAAATTAATTAAGATGCAACACACAGCGGGCTTTTTGACATTTATAAAGGGATGAAATTACGGGTAAAGACATGGGCAGTTTATAGTGTCCAGTAAGTACATATAAGTAAATCAAGGTTGAAAAAAGTAGCACACTTAAGAATACATTGACTGTCCACTTTATTAGGTAGACCAAATGTGCTGAAGTTTAAACCAAACAATAGAATAAAGAAGAAAGATGATTTAAGGGGCTATGAGTAAGGCATGTTTGTGGTGCCATTCATAGTATTTCCTAAAATGATGATCTACTGGAATATTCCATACTGCCATGTCAAGGGTTTACAGATGGTTTAAACAATCTAAAAAATCCAATGAGTGGCAGTTCGGTGGGAGAAAATAGCTTGCTGATGCCAGAAATGAAAGACTGGTTAAAGGCAACTTAACCACTTTTACATAATAAAGATCTACAGAAGACTATCTCAGGACACACAAGATGACAAAACATTAAAAGCAAAAGCTGTACCTAATAAAGTGGCCAGTTGTAGCCAAAAATTTCCAAGTGACAATGAATGTTTAATTTTCAAACTTAAGTGTGACTATTGGCTATTGGCAATTGTTTTCTAAAACTTTTGTTGCAAGCCTTTATCTATTAATAGAAACATGTTCAGATACTATTTACACTCCAGCACCAAAGACTAGTGGCATTTCAACAATGTGCTTCAGTGTACAGTAATGCCCACACCTTGCCGCATATTCATCTATCCATCCATTGAGTGCATTGTCCTCACAGGCAGATTGTATAGAGTAGCCATAGTTCCAAATGACCACTGCTACACTAACTCTAGTCCAAATGGCCACTTATTCAATTAAAACTTATCCGAAAACAACTCAAGTACAACTGGATACCGTCATTCCCTCGAAGCGCGTCTGAATATTTGGGTTTCCTTTGGGGATTGAGTTTCAGAGCACTGCACCCGCTGAGGCTCGCGTTACTACACTGTATGGATCCACTGCAGTACCTGTCCCGAAGCCAGGATAGTCCTAAGCACAGCACAACCAACCTTAATGAACTCAATGAAAGTCAGCAAATGTTATCGATTTGGAGGCGACACTGTATCACATTTTTACGCGCGAAAACAGATGGAGAAATGTGATTAAAATAGGTCTAATCGATAAAAGTAATATCGGGATGCTTACCTCGTGGTGGTGGAGGTGGTAATCCAGGATTCCCGTGTCCAGCGTGGTGTACATACGGGGGGCTCGCTGCTGCAGACACACTCCACTGAGCTGCGTGCGTCCTGTCAGCACTTCACACGCACCACGCTCCGAGATCAGCTGCGTCAAACACACCGCGCCACCAGCAGCTGCTCAAAGAAACAACATGGACGGACTACTGGGCCTTCATAATAAAATGTATCTGCCTTTTATTATGTGGAGTATTGGTTGAAATAAGGGAGTTTATGGTGTCGTTTCTCTGAATTCTATGTACGTAGAAACTGTGAAGTTATTTGTATTTTTATTTGTATGATAAATGTCGTTTATTGTGGCAGCAATTAGAACAAACTAAGTATCGAGCACCATCGTGTGGTCATTGTAGATATTGTGGTTTTCTCCCCTGTCCCCAGTTCAAAAGACTACTGGAATTGCAATTACTTTACGAGTATTTTATAAATAGCTTTTAGGTTATAAAAAGGAAGAAACACTTACAGTTTGACATTTCAAGTTATCTACTATTTTATTTTATTTATTTTATTTTATTTTGGATGGCTAATTTGTCCTCCTACAGTAGAGAGTTATGCTATTCAAAGGACCAGAGAAAGTTTAAGTGTAAAAAAAAACTAACAATGGACTTTTGGACTAGTCTAATAGGCAACTATTGGCTTTAGCCTTCACTCTTGAGAGTAGCTAGTTAGTTACCTTAATTCTTAATGACACACACTGACAAGGCAACTTTTACTTTCATAAATAATCTTTAAGGGAGGACATGCAGACACTGAGATCAGGGTCTGCTGCTCACAACTATTTATTTTTATGCAACTGTCAAAGAAAAACTAAATGAAGTTAATTTAGATCTAGAAATAATATTGCAACACTTACAGTAAAACACATACATTTTACAAACAAACGGTTATTTGATGCAGCAGATAATACAAATGCAAAAGCAGTGCAAATGCCAACTTCATAACAAGACTTGCTACAGTCTCTGAATAAATGTCTTTTGTGGTTATTTTCAGTCACAGTCTTTGAGTTTATAAATGATGATAGTTTAAAAATAGCTGCTCTGGTGATCATCTTTGGCGGCGTGGGACAGGTGGAGCGACTTCAGAGGGCCCCCTTGTGGGTATTTGAGGAAGTGCTCTCGTTGGGCAGGATATGTATCGTTCATGCAACATCTTCTCTGGCACCCTGCAAGAAATACAAGCAACACTTATGAATAGTGTGAATAAGAAATGTGTTTTGAGTAAGGTCTGAATATAATAATGGCAGCAGATTGACTTTTTTGATATGTATGTTGTACTTACTGATAAGAAACTTGAAGAACCTATATAAAACTCTTTCTCTTGTAAAAATATTGAAACCGATACTAATTCACATTCACAAAATGGACAAATTCTGATTCTGGTAATAGTTAAATAATGACATAAGAAATCTATATTAAGGCTGACACATAACATGAAAGATACAAATGGCCCTTGACTTTTACAGTAAGCCCATTTCAAGTAGACTTACAGGAAGAGTTTTCATTTGAAGTGTTATTGTTACTGCCCTTTTCAGTTTCTTATTTAAACATTCACACACACTTTGACACGTGTTTACTGGCCTTACAACCACATCTCCATCACCAAATGTGTGAATCTGCCATTGGGTTTGCTGTTCTTCACAAGCAATGTAAAATAGACCATCATCTAATTCACAATGCTTTTACTCACAACATATGCTACTAAATGTTGAATAGCATTAAAGTTTTTAGACTGACCGTTCTGGGAGGCGTGGAGGTAATCTAGGTGGTGGGTTAAGAGTTGGGGGGTCTAAAGGTCGCGGAGGCCGAGGTGGAGGAGGGAGAATATTTTCTGTGTCCTGAAAAATAGGGTTTGTATTTAAAAAGAAAAGACAAAATATCTCTGTAATCTATAAACTTAAAGGTGAACGCTTCAGATGAGATGAACTTCTTGTGTGAAGTGTGTGCAGTGACCTATATGTGTTAGTATCAAAATATCATCTAATAATAGCTTCTATGGAAACAACTGTGAAACTAATGAAGGAAGGAAATCAGGACATGACAACATACGCACTTGCAAGTTGTGATGTAATCAACCTGTCAGCCACATTCATTTTCATGAAAATGAATGTGGCCGTGTGATTGGTGCTAGGTGGTGATCGGAGGGGCTGTATGTGCAAACTGGCAGCCACTATTCCGTCAGTGTGCCCCAGGGCAGCTGTGGCTAGACAAGTAGTTAACCACCACCAGTGTATGGAGTGAATGAATAATGCAATTGTAAAGCGTTTTTGAGTGGCCAGAAAAGCGCTATATAAAATTGTTGCATTATTGTTATTAAAATGTGTATTGTTTTATGCAATGCTTTGTATCGGGTAGTTTTTAAAAGTGTTGGCTAAGAAGCAGCTTGTGGCCCTTTGCTTTATGATTGGTTGTTTTCTATCCATTAGGGTTTGCATTCCTTGGCTAGTGAATTTTAACTAAATGCCAAATTAAAAAAATGCTGTCATTAAGGAAATGACTTACATCTAATTCGGGCTCTGTGCCGCTGCTGTAGCTGATAGTGCTGTGAGTGCTCAGGCGGTTGCTCTCTGTACCTGAAATGGTGAAGCAAAGGAAATGGTGTGTGGTTAGTATTTGTGGTGAACAGTGGTGTAAGAAGAACATGGTCAAATGTGGGCAGGAACATCAAAACATACACGCTTTAGATGTAAGATGTCTCAGGGGGAAAGGTAAGTCTGAAGTGAGTGACTTTAAAATAGTGTACAGACCAATATGTAATCTTTAGTAAACTCAAAACTGATATATTATGGTCTATATACTAACACTGTAACTAAGGGGACACGCAATGCATTAGTTTCTCGAGAATTCAGTACATTTTCAATTAATAAATTATATAAATGTATACGTTTCTTTGCACCATTTTAAGAAATGTATGTATAAATATCAATACAAATATTCTTAATAAATTTTGGTTAGTAGTTTAGTTCAACAGTGTGCGAGGCTAATGCTTTGTAGACACTTTCAGTTGTGGTAGTAGCATGACATACCAGATTATATACAGTACATACACTAATTGAATATGACCACACAGAGTCACTCACTGGAGTTACTGGAGGTGCTGCCAGTCTTCCAGCTGCCTCTCTTGATCACATGACCAGCTGCAGGTACAGGGGGGGCAGGTGGACCAGGAGGGGGAGGGGCCGAGACTCTGGGGGTGGACTCATAAACAGCACACTCCATTGTAGCACCTGAGCTCCAGTACAGGTTAGTCTGAAGAGGGGCGGTGATCTCATAATCTGACAGACACAACAGGGAATGTATATGTAAACAAAGAACGCATTTTGTTCATATAGCCTAGTTAGTTCAGTTCAGTAGTAGTTTATAATAATACAGCATTTCCAAAGTCAAACATTAAGAATAATCATCTTTATTATAGACATAGAACTCTGTAAAGTTATGTTCTAATGTTAGCACTAGATATAGGCAAAAGTAAAGTGATTTATTTGTCATTATATACGTACAAAATGATGTAGATCAGATTGAAGGTTAGCCTGCAACCTGTGTGCACTGCCACTGAAAGCTGACCCGACCAACATGTTTTACTAATAAATATTGTATTTTTTCTGTTTTGCAAATTGGCAAAAGGTTTTAGACATTTTTCCTCAAATAAAAACCCCTAAAACTTGAGCATAGTAAAAACTTTCCAACTAACAACTTACTTACATTGTGCATGTGTATTGACTTATTTAGCTTATAATAACAGCACAACTGCCACAATATCATTTAAATCTTCAAAATGCACTAAAACAAAATAAGTAACATTAAATATCTACCAAGTTGTCCTGCTTTCTCTCTGTCTTTGTGGCGTCGGGTGATGCTGTCTCGTAGCTTCTTCAAATTATCCTACAAGATTAAAAAACATGAATTTTCCCACATAACCGATGACATTACTTGTTCGGTCACTTATTAGACCCACTACTAAGGTCTTTGTAAATCATTGCTTGGTTTCCTCAGCCTGATACTAAACCCTAAAAATCCCCCACCTCACCTGCTGGTATCGGAGTGAGTGGGCCCTTCGCTCGTGGTCAAACTGCCAGGCCTTAAACTCATCCACAGCCTCGTCTACAGTGATCTCCCCGACTTTGACCCTCTCCTGTAGGGATATGAGCTGCCTCTGTCCTGGTGTCTTCATCCCAGCGTACGGGTCATAAACAGAGGCTTGGTTTAAGGATACGGGACGAGCTGGATACACACAAAATGGAATTGTTATTTACTGATTAGGTTAAATTTCAACTGGGTCTAGTATCAATGCGATTAACTAGTGTTTTTCTGAGTAAATTAGTTTTTGGGGGGTTGGTTTCAATGCTATGGCCTGTTACCAACATCTATGTCTAAATTATCTCTGTTGTGGTTACTGGCTAAAACCACAAGACATCTACAATTGGGACCTTGCTGTAGCACACAAAACATCAACACACTGTATAAGCAAACTGCAATCTGCAATCTGTCATAGTATTGTATTTTAGCCTATGTTACTGCTACATATTAGTCTAATCTAACGACAAAGAAAGGTGGATTTAAACTTTGAATACAGTTAAAGATATAAATATGTAACAGCTATAAGATCATCAGTTTTTGCAATTTACTTTAGTAAGATTAACAAAGGTCAAAACATTTTTCACTTCCTTTATATGAATAATTTGCAATGTTTATACATGCAATATCTGGCAGCCATGT
>JAVQKG010049616.1:0-11247 GCA_036025885.1 Hypseleotris bucephala
GTTTAATGATTTCTGGTGGTACTTTTTATTCACGTCTTGGTTTAGACCTAGTAAAATCCCTGTTTTGTTCTAATTTAATTAATTATCTTTTTATTAGTTAGGGGTTAGTCTTTAAAGTGAATTTAGTTAACCAAAAAAACGGATCATTTTCTGACATTGTAACCGCTGGTCTTCAATTATTCCAACTCTTTTGTGTTTTCCCTGGACAGCTGTTGAATGTTTAGGAGACCAGTGCACCCCACAGCTTCTCCACGATGCTGTACACTTTGGCCGGAGGAGGTACTCTTTGTGGAGTGGCCAGCCTGGTGCTCTTGATCGTCACCACGGCAACAGACTTCTGGATGCAGTACCGTTATTCGGGCAGCTCGGCCAACCAAGGACTATGGAGGTTCTGTATCAACCACAAGTGCCACGGCCACACCATAACTGTCGGTGAGTAGTACTAAAAAGTTGAATTAAAGCTGCAGTATCTGATTTCTTTTTCCTTTTATTTTGGCAGAGATAATTATTTTGTGTTAGTACAGCGTAATATATGTCAACAGAGAATTTTTTTTTTACTTTGATGTCACCTGTAGGCTGTATTATGAGTGTTTTTGTTTTAGAATGAGGGAAGGAACAGTTTACCAATCATAAACTTCCACAGCACAGGAGCACTCAGATCCACCCAAAACTAGAATTTATCAGGAATAACGCGTTAGAGCTGATGTTTCATTTAAATTTTACAATTCATTCAGAACTATATTTTATTTTTTAGTTCCAAGAAAAAAAAGCCAACTTCAGACAGCTGCTTGTTATTCTGATAACTTCTTGGCTTGTGTGAGACCATGACAGAGAGTTGAGAAAGAGGGGAAACAGAAAGGGGATTGCATCATTCAGACTTTGAATCTTTTTTTTTTTTTTTAAGATATTTTTTGGCCTTTTAAGCTTTATTTGATAGGACAGTATATTGACAGGAAACCAGGGAGAAGAGTGGGGAGTGACATCCGACAAATGGTTGTGAGCCGGATTCGAACTCTCGACAACACAACAAGCTCTGATGGCCTGTTTATGGGCCGCACACTCTACCCACTGAGCTAAAAAGCGGCCCAGAGACTTTATTAATCTTTGCTGATATTTTTTGGTTGTGTGTTTCTCATTTCTTGTTTCTTGCTGCTTTTAAAAGTGAAAAGTTACATTTTCTCATTGTTAACATTTATCTTTGTGTGAATAGCGTTTTGGGATGCAACCAGGGCCTTTATGTTGCTGGCAGTGTTGAGCTGCTTTGCTGGTGTGGTCCTGGGTCTAAGTGCTTTCACAAATGGGACAAAGAACAGAAGGGTTCGCACTGGTGGCATTGCTCTACTGCTTTCAGGTATATCTTCAAGAAATGACTTTATATCACAGGCCCAGTGTGCTATTGAACTTCACATACAGTAATCTATTAATGTTTTTGTAGGCTTTCTGGGCTTGCTTGCTCTGGGTATTTACACTGGGGTAACAGTAACCTTCTTTGGGAAGCGCTTCCTGGACTGGCGCTTCTCCTGGTCCTACATTATTGGTTGGGTTGCCATTTTTCTGGCTTTTGCTGCAGGTAATTGTCACTATTTTTTACAACTATAAAGCTGTTGTAGATGTGTATCAAATATAAACTGTACAATAAACTCTTAGTACATTTGTTTTTCTCTCCAGGAGTGTTTCAACTGTGTGCTTACCGGAGGACCACTCTGGAGCCAGCTCCTTCTGACAGCCCTGAGAGCTGAACAGAACTATATACAGACTCTTTACTTTGTGGCCAAGAGGTCTAGGTGTCAATTTACAGTGCATCAAATGGAGTGAGTTGATTTACAACTAATTTATCTGCCTGCATAATAAACAACGATTCTGCAGTATTCATATAATATGCTTAGATTATTTCAGTAAAGAATGGTTTTGCATGTCCCTTACGTGGCATTACAATCTAAACCTAGCACCCACTAGAGGGAGCACTATCACCTAAGGACTACATTCAGTAGGGATGTCTTTTTAATGCATGAGATATAGTAGGCAACCAATCCTTAAAAACACTACAGGAACTTTTTATTCACAGTCCAGTCCAATCAGTGCTTGTAGCCTACTCCTATCCCAAACCAGTTGATTGTCTTTGCAGAAAGTTTTTAACACATGGCTATCACATACAGTGTGTGCTTATTTACCTAGTAAACTATTATTTACATGTTATTATAAAAAGTACATAAAAAAAGAATGTAAGGCTCAAGTTACTTCGCAACATTTTTGATTTATTTTCAAGAATAACAAAGCCATCTCACAGAGACTACTTTGAATTACACAGAATGCAAAATAAATATAGGACCATAGTAGAATTAAGGACATCAACAATCGATACAAAATTATTTACAACATTTTGAATAGTGCAAAACCACCCATACACTGTCATGAGAACCAGAGTCATCTTGGACAGTGGGTGTGCGCTGCCCCCTGGTGGGGATAATGACTGACAGTACTGTATATGGCATTATGAACCTTTTATGAGCAGCTCTAATGAAACAAATGTAGTAAAAAACATTTAGTCCATTATTTCATAAGAGCCTTCACAGCAGAGAGAAATTTGTGTGGATTAACATTGTACTTCAGTTACAGAAGGATGAAAACAAACATTCGGAGAGAGAGGATACAGTTTTAGTAAAGTCAGGAAGATTTCAGTAAAAATGTGTGCATGTTTTTGCTCAATACACACTTTAGAGACCCACCATGCCTTAATGTACAGAGTGAGGAGCCCATTATAAAGACTTTGAAATGTAAGGTGTAAAGTGGTAGGAAGTGACCACCACCCCTGAGTGAAAACAAGTTAAAAAGGTCTTAGCACCATCACAGACCACAGAATGTCAGCTCTGCCATTTCTTCTCAATCTAAACATGATTTCAGTTTCAAAGCACATTTAAAGTGCACTGCGCTTTTGAGCCGTTCTTCTCACATTCTTTTCCCAACAAAACCTCCCCATAAACATAAATCTCCATTTAAAAACACGTATAGATAAATTACATGTTACCATGCATAATAACAACTTGCATATTGAAACTTCTTTTTGGGACCACTTGTTTTGGCTGCTGAAACTTTAGAGTGGTTTTGGTTCTCGTCCAAAGGAGAGAGAACGCATATACAGTATCAGTCAAGTGTTTGTGGACACATGCGTGAATAGAACAAATACATTACTGGTGCTACTTTGAATAACCTGAATAAATCTAGAAATGTCACTTGGTCCTCTAGAGGCCTGTTACAGGTCATTAACACAATTTGTGCAGTTCCCCCTCAGACAAAATCTGAAAAAACAGATCTCAAATCTACTTTGGAGGACCAAGACTATAACAAACTGGTGCCTTAGAGGCATATTTGTTCAACTAAACTGCATTGATGAGGCATTTATCCAGTTAAGACTGGAGGAGAGAGCGTCCTCTCAACATTGATCACTAAACAAGTTTAGATCACATCAAAGAGGAAATACATACTGCAACAGCTGCTGATTAAACAAAAAGAGAAATGACAAGACCATCCAGAAGATCCCCAAGCCTCTACAGGCTGATCTGACAAAGATTTCAATAATCATCATTTCAACCAATCAGAAAACAGAACCAGTCGAGAAGTACCCAGTAACAAATGTTATAAGATGAAAAAGTTTAGAAGGGTAATTAAAAGTAATTTGTGCACTCATGCAAAAGATGCACTATGTGCGCCTTTGGCAATGCATAGCACTAAATACCTGTGCAACAGCAGGCTAATGCTAATCGGTATAGCCCTGTTTAGATTGCATGCTAAGAGAAAATACAATGAATACAAGATGAAATGGTTCGTCTGTTTGCCTATGATGTGGCACGTTGTGAGTTCAGAGCCATTTGGCTTTGGTTCTAGCAGACACACTGCAGCCAGGCAGTGCATTTGCATTTATACATTTGGGTGTGGCTCTATACGACAAGTTGTGGCATGTCCTTTAGATACTGCACAAGCAGAAAGTGTAGCCCTTCAAACAAGCGAACCATCTTAAATTGCACAGGTCGGCCACTCTCTAAGCAGGCCTGGTGTGAACAGTCAAACTTCTCTGGGTTCTGAAGAAGAGGCCCAAATATTCTTCTAGTCACAAGTCAACCAATCTCTTCTTCTGACAGCAAGTGTTATGTGTCTTGATGATACCTGAAAAAGAAACCAGTTTAGAAAGGTATTACACACCCGGAAGGCAGCTATGGCACACCCCTTACAGTAAGTCCTTCCTTAGAATAGAAATACAGTGCAGTGGCACTTATGAATCAGTGTAAACAAAGGATTAAAGTATAATTACTGTTTAACAGCAGTATTATTTGAGTGTTTATTGCCATGAGACCTCATTTATTAAAATGTATTCAAACATGTAGGCAGCAAATAAACAGTAAAATCATTATAGTGGTTATTACCAAAAAGACACTTACCCGCTCTTTAGTGTAAACTCAGGAAGGGCGCCAAGAGATGTTAGCTGTTCCTCCAAAGCAACAATGCGAAGACCTATGTAGCCGGAGGACAGTAGCAGCAAAACAACCCTGCAAGAGAGACTATCGGTCACTCTGTGTTCTACATATTGTTGTGAAATGTGTAAACAAGTGAAAAGGTAGAAAATACTTACAATATCAAGTAAATGAAGAGTAAAGTATTAAGGGTGCTGGCCTCTCTCTGAACTAACAGGGAGCGGGCCTTTTCAGTCACATTCCAAACCCAAGATCCACCTGTGATAAAAACACAAACTTTAATTACATTTCTGTTTAATGCATCTACTGGCCAAGTGTGAAAAAGAGCATGTGATTAATATTACCTGACACTGATAGATCTTCAGAAGATGAGCTATCACTCGGCTGAATATGCATGCTCCTCAAAGTGGGACCATTTCCATTAGGCATTGTCTCTGAAATGAAAAGATTTGCAAGTTAGCACATGAGCATAAAAGAGAAAGCTAATACAAGCCACTTTTAAACATGCATGTATAATGAGGACTTCTCACCTCTGTGGAGTCTGTTCAGGGGCTGGGGTGGTAGTGATTGTACATCAGAGCCATCAAAGAGGTCAAAGCTGTCTTCCAAACTTGATTGGCTTGAGTTCTGGTTTTAAAAGAAAAGTTAATCACAAACCATATCTGAGGCAACACACACTGCATAATTTATAATTGCATAAGTTATAGTTATTTACCACAAGTTTGGTCTTGTCAAAACTATTTTCAGCAGAGGAAATTATAGGGCTACTGTTTGTGCTGCCATCCTAAAAAAAAAAGTTTCCATTATTCTGTGTTTAAGTTGGGGTTTTAAAAGAATCGTTTAGGAAGTGGGTCATACATTAGGTAGGTTAGGTTAAACAATGTACACAAAAATGGTCAGAGTTGAAAAAGTACAAAATCACAAATATTAAATGGCAAACATTTACCTCCAGCTGAGGACTGACTGAGCGCAGGAGCTGATAACATGCTTCTCTGTTACGCAGGGACACAAAGTGATACTGAAAGAAAAAAACGAACACAATACGTCAATAACCTGAAAACATTTATACGCCCAATGGTGTGACACAATCAAATCAGAGAAAAGGTCTCTTGGGTCTCAGGAGTAGCTTTAAATAGCTCCAACTGACCTTGTCTCCTTCTGTGGTGCGGATGGACAAGGCATTAGGAACTAGCAGGGCTGTGTTTTGCTTCTTCACAATGTGGATAGAGGAAACTGGAATAACAACCTGCAATAAAAATCTGTGTTAAAAATGTTTTAATGTTTAAAAATATACAAAAAAAAAAAAAAAGAGAGAGAAACAGTGTGTACCTTAGTGTCCTTGAGCAGAACTGAAGAGTAGAAACAAACATTTCTGTCTGTGATGTAAAGCCTGCCGTGATAGGGCACTTCCTTTTGCAGGGCACAGAGGTATGCTGAAAAAAACAAAAAGGTCATTTGTAATTTAATATTCTGTAAATGTTTTATTTCCGCATTTTTGTCACATTTCTTTTACTCACCATGTATCAAGTCTTCACTCTCAGGAATATCAGGAAACAACTTGTGGAATGTCTTGTTGTGCTTTATAAAACTCTGAAAACAGAAAAAAAAAAGTTCAAATACAAATTAAAGCCAAATGAAGCTAAAACAAGCTCTGGACCCCTTTAAATATATACAGTACATATTAAAAATGTTAAGTTAAAATGAACTTACACTTTGGGAACCGGTGCCTTCAGTCCTCTGAAAGCCTCTACTGTCCTCCTCAAATGTCTGCGATCTGCTGAGAAAAATAATACAATATGAATAATAACAGAAATACAAAAGGGTGCATTGCAGGAGCCAATCAGACCGTAATAACTAAAACGACCACAAATCTACCTTCTCATTCTGAAATCCTGTGAGGAGGCACTACAGTTATGCAGTCATGTGTGTGTCACGTACCAGCAGCAGGCGAGTCTGGTCAGGTCTTGTGATACATAGTCAGAATAGCAGTGATTCTTAGCTAGAATATTAAGTATTGGCCCTTCACTATTCAATATTGAGTGGATGTAAATGTTTTTCTCACCTGATGGCTACTTGTCGAGTGAGGGTTTTGTGCTGTTGCTGGATCTCGAGCTGGGCTGCCTCGAGACTCAAGGATTTCCTGGCCTCCACCTTCTTGATGCTGCCATTACTTAAACTGCTCCTGCTTTTCTTCACTTTGGCTGGCAGTCCACCACCACTGCCTTCAACCGGATAACTGCTGGATATAGTGAAGACTAATTAGTGCAAGGCCCAATTTATTTTAATTACAAATAAAGATTCAGGAACTTAGTTCACAATACTACAGCATTATTCAAGTAACTGGTTTAACAATAACAAACCACTCAGAAGGAAAATTCCTATCAGCAATCATCCATAATTATTTACCTGCGTAGCTAGAAATGGAAAACCAGATATGCATTGGTTGGAAAAAAAAAAGCAAAATCCAATTTACCAACACAATTTTAAAAATGCATGATATGTTGAACTTTCCCAAACAAAGTTTTATGAACATGTGCATCTGTTGGCAGCTTTATGAGCTGAAGCACATTAGACCTGCTAGTGCAAACTAAGCTCAGAGCCAATGAGCGCTTGTTAACATCCAGTAAAATAGATTTATTATAGGCTTTTAAAGACGGTACACAGCCTGTCCTTGACCAAAGACATACACAATATCCACCACAAAGTGACTCAAAAAACAGCATAATCAATGAGAAATTTCAAAGAACTTCAACATTCACCAATGTTTTTTAATACTACATTTAACCAAATCAAAAATGACAAACAGTCTTTTGATGAAAAATAAACCGCATTAGCTCACCACAACAAACCTTCAAATATTTAATCTAAAGCCAAAGTGCTTTTACAAAAAGTGTCTTACCTGACAACTTTGAAACGCTTGGACGCTCGAAAACTTATGTACCTACTAACAGTAGGCATTTTTAATTTTTAAAATCACTATTATCTATAGTTTGCTCATTGGTTGACCACAAACAAAAGTTAAAAAAGCCAAAAGTTGAAGTCCCCAATGAAAAAAATACTTCCAAGCGCTGTGCAATTTAGATTAGATTTCTCCTCCACATCCTTCCAGAGGAAAACTGTTGGTATTTGAATGTGTCTGTAATAAGGAAGCCACTCTAGTGAAATGGTGTGACACTCCGTAGTGAGTGGCGTCAAACTCAAGCCACTCCCCCAAAGGCAAACAGGCATGACAGACAAGAATACACACTCCATATAGACATACACACCATACAGGCAAAAGTATGTTCAAGACAACATGTCCTAGACTGAAAATTCAACACATTTAGGAGTTATCCTATATCCAAATCACATTTTCTGTTTCAACTGCAAAGAGGACAACACAGATTTACAAGCTGAATACTTGCCTCTTGGACTGGTTTAACTGTCACAATCTATGAGTAGTGCAAAAGAATGGAAATCTAACATATCACACAAATCTAAACTTTACAATGATTATTGCTTGTAAAAAAATTAAAACGTTTATTGTTGCTATAGGACATTTTCTTCACTTCAAAATGTAGGGCAAAGGTTGGGAACATTATGAAGTCCACAACCTGTAATCAAATATACAGTAAGCTGGTTCAAACTCAAGCTGAAGGTATGGGAAACAAACTCATTTGGTCTAGCCCGGGGGTGGGGAAGGAAAGTGGTGGAAGGGCCTGGTTAAAGACGCCAGCTGTTTGAATTTCTCACCGTCTTCCTTTCTTGATTCTTAACCAACACTAACCATCAACAAAGTCATGCTGAAACCACTTCCTATAAGCCAGGAAACCACTAAGGTTCACCTATGCAGACTTTCCCATGAGTGAGTGAAGTACATATCAACAGACAAAAATTCCCCACAGTAAACAAGAAAAGAAATTTAGTTTGTTGTTTCTATAGTTTGACATACAAATTAAATGCATGTCTTTCTATTTTTGCACTTCAATGAATCCAGGCAGAAAATAACTGGACAACTATTCTAACCTATGACCCACTTCTTTGTACACATTTCATTTTGGCTGTGGGCCAAGTCAACATCAACACTAAAGATAGCCATAGACAATGTGTCTGGTAGCCATGTTGTCACAAGACTTTAAACATGTGTATTTAGAAATAAGTCACAATTCAACCTCATGTCAGCATTACCCAAATGTGACAGAGATCCTTATGCAACTCTTTGTCTGTATTTGTTAATATGTTATCGCAGTGAATCAACTTACTTCAGTCACTCCACAAATCACTGTGCTCATTTCTTCTTTTCATTTCTTTAGCTTTGAAAAAAAGTGCTGCTTGTGAAATAAATATTTACACCTTACAAAAATAGGCGTACATACTTATATTTTAGAAAGGCTGTAGTCTTAAGCTAACAAATTAAGTCAAACCATTGTCAACAAAAACTGCACAGCAACTCCTCAAAAATCACAAATACAGTAATCTAGTCAGCTTACCTTTCATTGTCCATAGAAGAAACTAAAATAGACGAAAAACTCTGGTTTGGAGTGACTTTGCCTCTCTCCATGATCACCAAACTCTACTATATCCAAGTCAAAGAGCACAGAATGTCTAGCAGCTTGCTTTCTGCCCTTAGACCTTTAACAGTGATAGCCAAATCCAGCAGGTATAAAGGTCCTCTTTATAACAGCACAGAATCAACTGGAGCCACTAGTGATCAGCAGGATGAGGAAAGAAAGAATGAAAGCGTCTAAAAGCTCTGCATGTGAAGGCTTTTAAAACTGTCCGGCCAATGGTTGTCATGGAAAATAGGCAAATGGCCACAACAGTAGGGGGTTGGGGGTGAAGGTGGAGGAGGGTAATGGGCCATTGCCAGACTATTCCCAGTTCAGCAGACGACACAAAACATTTTAAAAAGCCTGCTCTCAATAACAAAGGGAGACGGCCTTTAGAGCTGATGGCACAATGTACATGACAATAGCTGGCACATAGCCTTTGTGAACAATGTACCCAGAGCCATCAAACACAAAAATACAAGGAGGGGATTGTGGAGGGTATTGTGTACCAACAAAAAGGTTAAAGAGTTTTCAGAGAATAGACATGTTCACAAGACAGGAGTGTAATTTGAGCAGAACATAAGATTTTCTGTACTAAAGTTTACGATACAAATTTTCTGCTAAGATGTGACTGGTGATCTCAGGAGTGACACCGCAAATGTCAGCCTCTACAACCATTGAGACAAACCTGTCTTTGATTGGAATGCTTAGGACATAGTGCATAAACAACCACAATTACAGCAGCAATTAAACAGGCCTTCAGGTCTATGTAATCTCTTTAGCGTGACAGCACCATCTAGTGGAAACAAGGGTGAGTTTTTTTTTTTTTTTTATTTGGGCGTAAAATAAGCTGCAATAGAAAACAGTAGAAATGTGTAGCATCTTAAATGGCTAAATGCAGAAGACTGCCTGGGAGTGTTCAAAATAACTGTGTGTATGTTTGAGTGGTAAATCACATGGCCAGGGCACTTCCTCTGCACTAACTCACGGCTGAAACAGAGAGGGTCTTTGAGTCTTCCAAAGACTCCAGAGTTCAGGCATGTGAGCGACTGGCTGCCTTGTATGAAATGAAAAAAAAAAAACTCACCTGACTTGAGCTAAAGTAGGCCACAGAACCATGGTTTGTGTGTTTGTGTGCGAGTCCAATCTAAAAGGTATAGCCAGACTTCTTTTTAAATGTATAAAGCTCAAAAATCAATAATACACACACACACAACAAAAATAAACAACTGTCATTAGTAGACACTTCCTAGACAACTATCCTGAAAAATGATGAGCCCCATAGATGAAAGACCATAAGCCAAACAGTGGCTTATTGTGGCTGGAATATACCAGTTCACTGTGAATACTAAAATGTGAGAGTTAATATAGTTAAGAGTAAAAGTTTTTCCACGGACTGTGAAAAGTTCAAAGCAGTGGCCATTAACACTCATCTGACAGATGCAATACACAAACTTACTTTGACCAGCTAGTTTGAAATCTGCCCTTCAATTAGCCATAGGCAGAGCTGCACATGTGGTTGTCTTTTTTCAAACTCAAGACTTCCTAAATCTGATAATTTAGACCTACACAGTAGTCAGTGACCACAGCCGCCCGGATGCTTATTCCCTGGGAGCATCTTCAAGGAGCAGACGCCAGAAAGGCTGCCCCACCCAGGCTATTCCAGGATCTGCCAACCCCATTAGGATTTCATCTACTTTCCTACAACAAGGAAGTTATTGAAACACAAGTACAGAATCTTGGGGTGGACTTAGTTTGATTATATTTGATCCAACTGGTTTCTGACAAATATTGGCAATGAAAATCTTTTAGCAACATTAAGCTTTAACAGTAACCTTACACTGACCAACACACTCACTAAAGTTGTTGTGGAAAGAGATAGTCACACCACATGCCATTCTACAGGGGGCATAGCAAAGCTGATAGCTCGAAGGCTTCATCAAATGGCTATCTATGGGGAGGAAAGTGAAAGGCGGCACCAGGGCCAAAGAGCCCTAATACAGAGATACATGGGAGCATTTACATAACGCTGTGAATATCACCTGTGGTGTGGTTGACTCATGGGAGCTAAATATAGGTCTTTCTAAAAAAAACACTGACTTGTCAATCCTCATGTGCCTTAGTGCAGGGGTCACTAATAGGCGGACCGCGGTCCGGATCCGGACCCAAACGCCGTCCTATCCGGACCCAAGCCTTTGTCTGGCTTAAAACATTGAGTATTGATACCGTTGTCCGTGCGTCTCTATTTTAGT
>JAVQKG010049637.1:0-10440 GCA_036025885.1 Hypseleotris bucephala
GATGACCCGTGTATGCCCAGAAAGGTGTTCAGAGGATCACACTTGTGAAAGGCACCGGAGGAGGTGCGTCAGGCAGCAATGCCTAGCAGGTAGACCATCAACCTGTATCTTCATAAAGACAGACTCTAACTTGCACATACTTTCATTCAAACTTGAAACATCACACTAGCCAACGCCTCTGACCAACTGACCAATAAGATGGCAGTTACCTCAATAGCGCCACCTATGGACTGAATGAAGAATGTCATTTGGGAGAAATTTACAAAACTTGGCAAAAGCATTCTTCACACACATCCTGACAAATCACAAAAGTCAAATAGACCCTTCCCATATTTGTCATGGTTTGGCACCCCCAAGTTTATGACTCCTATGGGACTCTGGATACATTTACTTTGTCAGAGAGCAATGAAACTTGGTACAGTGATTCTCCACATCGTGCTGAACATAAAATATTATTATATACCCTACGACAAACAGGAAGTCAGCCATATTTGATTGAATCTGGCGAGCCAAGTACATTTGACAGCATCTAACTTTGCCCTATTAGGGTCAAACCAGAAACAATGTATCACACACCACCACCGAACACACCCAAACAATATGATGCCAGCTACCTCAACAGCGCCACCTAGGGACTGACTGAAGAATATAATTTTAGGGAAATCCTTCACAAACATCCAGACAAATCGAGGCGGCAGTGGCACACTGGGTAAGTGTTCAACCAGCAATAGGAGGGTTGCCGGTTCGAATCCCCCCCAAGCGTATACTGTTGTGTCCCTGGGCAAGACACTTAACCCCCCTTGCCTACGAATGAGTGTGTTAGTGTGCCTGTATGACTGTGGTGGTCAGAAGGGGCCGTAGGCGCAGAATGGCAGCCACGCTTCCACCGCCTTCTCCGATCAAGAAGGTCGGCGGCGGTGTTATAGCTGTTGAAGCAGACGCATGGGGCGTTTCGCCGATACACATTTGCTGTCGTTTACGACAGCCTGGGTCTAGTTATTAGCTATGTTTTTTGTTGTCCATTGATCAATCAGAAAATAACCTGGAAAAAAGACATAATCAATGCAATTAATTTAAACATAGTTGCTGACATCACAGAAGAAGTTGTTAATTGTGTAAATAGGTGATGCAGTAATCTTTGGTGTCTTTTGTGGCCATAAACAAAGCGTAAATAAACAGCTCAAATTTCCAAAAAGTTGGGACGTTTTTTAACTACAGAACTTTGACAGGAGGCAATATTTTACTAACAATAGAACTATGCCATTACACTTTCTTTTACAGATTGGAAAACCCCTTCTGCCACAACTCCCCCTCTCTAAGACATAATATTTGTAGCTAATATTGTTACAGACTTAATTAGTTGTTAGATGGAACTTTTTTCAGCCATTTCTTGGTTGTGTCCTGACCTGTAGCAGGCATCAAACTTGACGTATTTTGTGCATAAAAATTAAAAAACTGTAAATGTTATTTTGTATTGTGAATCAAATATTGGCTCATGTGATTTGAGTTTGTCGTTTATTCTGTATTTTCTTCTAATTAAAAAAGTAAATTGTATAGACTTCCTAGGTGCATCCCGATCTTCAGTGATTAATTTGACTTCTCTTGACTATATTAATATGTACTTGTGGTTACATAATTAAGCTGATTCCAGTTGCAGTAGTTTTGTACTTGTCCATCTGTGTTCTTCAGGTGTGTGAATCCATTGAACCCACACCAGGTGAGGTTTGTTCCAGTCTGGGAGGACTCCAGAGTCCGATATCCTTCACAGATCAAGAGGTTTCAACTGCAGATGTTTACCCTCACAGACCAACAGCAGCAACCATCTCACCAGGTAAATATCAATGGGACTTAGTCTAAAATTATTAAATAAATTGTTTTAGGTGGCAAGAAATAGTCCTCAATTAACACTAACAGAAATGACTTTATTAATGTAGAATTTGTTTTGTCTTAAATTCAGCGTGTATCCTAAATATCACACCGTTTTAACATCATCTGCCCAGGCACTGACATAACACACACAAATGCATTTTTATTCCTTCTGCACAATATTTTCTATTTATTTATAGTATTATTCGTATATAAAATAATAAGAATAAGGGCTTAGATTTCTATTGCGATTTTTAATGCCACATTCAAAGCAACCATTATTCATTCACAACACACAGTGCAACAGTATGCGCTTGGACAGGGACCACGGAATCGAACCTATAGTTGCAGGGCGAACACCTACCCACTTCTCCACTGCCTACTGTAATGTAACTGTTCTAGTTGTCTAATAATTGTCTGATGATCCAATTATGTTACAGTATTTTAAATTTGGTTTCATGTATTTTAACCTTGGAAATACATACAGCCTTATTAGAATCCTCCTGACCCACCAGTTGGGAACCACTGGTCTATATTGATTCTCAAGCCCTTGACACAGTTATTTATGTCTACATGAAATCATTACCATCATATAAATGGCCTTAGAGCTGTGAATAACCGTGACAAATTGACGAACCAATCAGAATGAGGCGTAGTGGAGGTGAAGAGGTCACCGGGCAGATTACATCCTTCAAGGTCGGAGCTGATCCTGGGTCAGTTTTACCAGCTATAGACATTACATGAAGAGGTTTCAATATGGAGTCACCAAGGACAACTAGACTGGTTTAGACTGGGTTTAGCAGCTATAGAATTAATCTACATGTCATCCCTGTTTAACTGTGGGTTATCTTCCTCTCCAAGACATAAATGTGTGACAGTTTCTGAATCTTAATTTCATATAGCGAAAGTGAGAGCCAATAAATAGCCAAGTGTCTTTGTGTCAGCCCTGCAACCAGCCCCCCTGTACTTAAAGCAGTACTATTTCAATGCAACTCTACTTTTACTGTACATACTCTCCCTCCATATTCTGACATTTATGTTCCAAAAAGGCAATGTGCAAATGTTCAGTAGGGCTGTAACAATTTGCTTTTGGCATGATACGATTTGATTCACAATACTTGGGTATTGCGATTTGATTCAAATTGCGATACGATAAAATAGATTTTTGCAATATTTTTTCTCCTTAACTTTAAAAGAAGGTTCATTTATGCCCCAAGATCTAAGCTATTACTATTTAGCATTACCAGGCAAATAAAATTATTATTTGCAACCATCAGACCATTATTTCCACACATATAGTCTAAGTCACAACTTTGGCTCAGGAATATGGAATAACTTTTCCCCACAAACGTCAATAATAGCTCATTATCAATGATAAGTATCGTGCCAAAAAGTATTGTGATATATTGCAGATCGATTGAGGGCGGAGTTTACCTGTGTATAGTAAACCAAAGAAATCAGAAACACCAGACATGACGCTATAGCCACACATGTAGCACACAGCAAGGAAGTCACATTAGCAAAGTCTGAAAAACAACAACCACGTAGAGCTGGTATATTAGTTTACATACAGCGTTAAAAGTTGTACAAATCTCAATATTGCTGATGTTATTTTTCAGCTCTTTATCCACTGCGACGTAACGATCTGTGATCCCAGAAATCCAATGGGTGGAGTTTGTACTGGTCAGTGCTCAAACCAGCCCAAAGGTAAAGTCTTTGTACAATACTTGAATTAGCATTTTAGTAATAACTACATTTTACTAACACTCTAATCTTCAACAGGTCAGAGGAGAACTCCAGAAGAACATGTCTCATCAGGTCCTATCTTCATCAGCTGATCAAGAGTTTTACAATAAACTTTTACAACAAAATCTATTTTTTTGTGTGCATATTGTTTTGAAAAATATTGGGATACTTTGATAGAAGCTAGTCCTCTAGGTAGAAAGACCATGAATTGTGATATGAAGTTATGAGGATCTGCTAACTTGGGAAGAGGATTTAATTCTGTGTCTCTACAGTGTGTTTATTTTATAATAAAAAGGACTAAATATCATGAACACAGGATTGGATGTATTTTGAATTTTTAATGATTGCGGTAGTCTTCTGTACAAGACAAAAAAACAAAGTTAACTAAAACTGTGATGAATTTAATATCACAATCTTGTCATATACTTTTACCATTTTGTGAATTTGATTAAGGAGGCTCCAATGGTGACCATCCTTATTTTTTTAATAAACGGCATAAACACTCAATGCAGTTGTTTAGGGCCACAACGTCATGTCCTGACCCCCTTCAATAGATTCACAATGTTTTCATTGATTTTCAACTTATATGAAACCCTAGGAATATTACAGAGTAAAATAACCCCTAAAATAAAAATGTATTTGTTCATTTGGGAGGCCACAAACAAAATCTAGTTTAGGGCCACCAAACGCCTAGAGCCGGCCCTGCTTAAAATATAACTGAATTTGCCATAATAATCTCCATTGTTCCTCTATAAGTCACCATAAGGCCTTCTCTGAAATTGTTGAACTGTATAGTATTTTACAAAGCTGAGTTATCATCTATTTCCAAGTGTTTTGCCCTTAACACTGAATAAATCCATCACCACAAATCTAGTTTAATGCACCATTAAAAGGCCTTAGATCGGACCATCTCTTCAGTTATACTCCTCTACAAGCACCTGTGAGACACACAGAACTAACACACTTCACACCTGTCACTATTAAAACAATTGAAGAGATTATATCCAGTCTGAGTTCATCCACATGCAGCCTTGATGTTTTACCCACCAGATTTCTAAAATCAGTACTAAGCAGTTTGTTACCCCAAATTGTACATTTAGTTAACATCTCACTTCAGTCAGGAACATTTCCAAGTTCACTGAAAACTGCTGTCATTAAGCCTCTTCTAAAAAGAGCAGTCTTGATGCCACACTTGATGCCACACAACTATCGGCCCATATCAAATCTGCCATTTTTGGGTAAAGTCCTTGAAAATGTGGTGTACCAACTCACTCACTTTCTCTTGCTAACAAACGGGCCTGTTTGTTACAAGATAAAAAATATAATGGGCAAATTCGATTATTTCCAAAGAATAAACTTAATTTTAAAAACCTGAACTAATTTAAAAAAGGCAAAACATTTTCACCAATGAAGGCAAATTTGATCAATTTTAAAAATCTAGTTTTTTAACAATATAAAGACTTACCCTGATAAAATACAAAGTAACATATACTCTATTATTACTTTTAGAGTTACAAAATTCAAAAAAGTAGGATTACTGTGACTTTAAAATAATACTAGTAAAACACAAGTAAAAAGTATGGTGACTACTCTTAGAAGTCAGAGTCAAGGGAACTGATTATTACCCAGCTCTGATTTAAAATATTACTTTTGTTGATTTATTTATTTTTTGCAATATTAACTACTTATAAGCATTTGTCATATGTTTATTTGCTTATTTGCAATATGTAATTTTATATTTTATTCAAAAATAATGGCAAGTTTGTATGTTAACTAAGAAGTCCAGTTAATTTATCTTTACTGTTCAAACTAGAATCCAATTTTAAGTTTTGATATTGAATAATATGCCCGATAATTCTACAACTGCAATCGATTCAAACTTTCCATTCTGAACTTGACTCAAAGAGCTGCTTGTCTATATCTCAAAGGACCTATCTTCTTGGGGTTATTTTTAAGACTATGATGGTTAAAAGCAGAAGGCCAGGTTGAAGGTTATGACACTTTGTTTCCAAGGAATGCTAAGCTAGTGTGAGAGTGCCCTCCTTACTACTCCTAAGGGTTTTCTCTGCAGGGTTTCTCTGCAGTGTTGCCGCTGGCAACGATGTTATTGTACAGCATGTTGGATTTTGCACGATGTTCTTGACATGTTTTAGACGTCAGGCAGCATGCTCATCATTCTTAAAGATCAGGGTGTTTTAATGGTGGGCACAGGTCGCTGTGGTGGCAAAATCTTAAGTCAGTCTACCCTCTGCTTGACCTTATCTCCCAAATTGTTAGTTGGATTTAACCCAAACATTTCTTAGTCGCAGCCTTTGGTGCAATTTCACTGGTCCAAATACGCTCCACCAAATCAATACCTTTAACACAAACATTAAACGACCAATTGAACTGTGGTAGAGTATAACAAGTGGCATAAAACTTAAAGATTGCAAATGACAGATAAGGGCCTAAACTTTATGGTCACTCAGGAGTCTTTCATGATTCAAGTTCAGTATAAAGTAAAAGGATTTGTTCTGGTTTGAGTTCTGCTCAGGATATAGGGGCTTGGATTTGAGTGAACCAATGCGTGTTCTTAAAATATATAAAAATATTTGTGTCAATTTTTTATTCCTATCTTTGTTAACCCAGGTTCTGGTTCATTTTAGTTACAAAAAAGAAAAGACAAATATTTTCTCATGTGGAGTCATGAAAAGTTGCAAGAAGCATTTCTATAAACCACACTCTATCCAGCGAACTGGCATGCACTATTGTGACAGTAAAGTGGGAATAAAGACCCGAGCATTCCAGCAACACGTGATTGTCCAGGAATGCACAGAGCCCTTTGTTACACAGCACACCCATTCTGCCTACTAGAAATTCAAAACCATGTGCCATAAGTAGGTGCATTAACATTTCACTCCAAAAGTCACAGAAAATGTCAGGCTATACAACATTTAGCCTACAAACCAACAAACCTCTTTACAGTATGTACTTCTTGCTACAAAGCGGGCAACTATCCACTCTATCCTCCAAACTCCCCTGGCTGCTGTTGTCTCTTAGCAACGCCATGAGGCAAATCAATGTAGGGGGGGTAAAAGGAGATAGGCTAGATATAGATAAATGGGGGTGGGGGGACAAAAGGGGAGGAAATGTTAGAAGAGCAAGCCAGTGTCAAGGGTACAAGAATTGGCAAAAGCAAGATGGACACATGTAAGAAGTCAAAAGAAATAGTATGGCAGCTGAATTGTGGTGATGGAGTTTTGAGGCATTTTGAATCCTAAAATGTAGCTATAGTAAAAGAAAGCTATAGTATATAGTTCAAATCGTGCGTAACTTTGTTCCAACAAAAAAACATATTAAGATCGAGAGTTGGCGAACACACATGGCGTTACATGAGTGATACGATAATAGAGAAAGAAGTCACAATTCAACAAGCACATAATGCATCCTAGTCCAGGCAGAGAGAGTGGTGCAAATCGCCGATGGCCTCCGACAGCAGCATCACACAGACAGAAGATAAGGGAAGAAGGATGTTTGCTTCTTCTCTCAAAAGTGATGGTGGGTGACCTTATAAAACTGCAAACAACGGCGTTATGAAATGCTTACCTTGTTCATATGAAAGGAGCTGCTTTGTCAAAATCTCTTCTACAGCCAGTGCTTTTCAGATCTTGGTGCTCTTTTCAGGCATCGCTCATGGCACGCTGTCTGAATAGAAATGCGTGTGGGGCTTTCCCTGCTTCTTTATTTGCATCTAAAGCAGCATAGGCATTCAATGGGAACGCATGTAGACAGAAACATTAGCCGCTTCAACGCTGCTATGCTATGCTAAAACCGGTGCGTACCAGATGTTTTGGCGAAAATAAACCTTACAATAACCCATAATCAGAATTAGTGAGAAAGCAGCGGTCGGTGTCCAGAGAAGACGACCGACTGTACCTCCGCGACGGCCTCGATCGGAATCAGGAGGAGGCGGTGTCGCGTCTGAGGGATGGTCCTGAAAGACCCCAGCACCAGCAGCGCATTGCTATCTCTTCCGCTGCTATATAAAATTAAAACTGCCTTTTAAAAATAGACATTAGACGTTAGGGTTTGTATAGACTAATGGGCATGTATAACCATCTACTGTTACTATCTGTATCTGTGCTAGATTCCGTTTACAGTGTATTTTAGCTTACCTTGTAAAATAACGTATGACTTACGTACGTATTATTAAAATTATTCAGATGAGCTAGTTGATCTTTTTTTTTTCAGGACAGTTTTACCTGAAGCGGCGAGCCTTTTTCAATTAATGTAGGCCTATAAGTTATTTATTTTTTCATACTAGATATTATTTTAAATAAGCCATACCAGACACGTAATGTACGGGATTTTATTTTGAAAGATAAGTAATCTGTTAGGCACTGTGTCCTCATGCTGTAGCTTTCTAAAAGCCAGTCACTGCATAAAACATTTTCTTGAGACATTAGCAGGACTGCAACTAGAAACGGACTGTAAATAAGTAAAAAAAAATGTTTTTGAATGGCTTGATTCAATTCCTGGATTTTTAATTACTTAATACATTTATTTAATTTATGTTTTATTGGTTCACTCTTATACGGGTTACCTTTTGTAATGTCCATTTTCTTTTACCATAATGGTAAAATACAACTGGGGGGAAAAGTACATTCTTATCACTTTGTCGACATCTGCTGGAGAGTCTGTGGTACCGCAGCTGTATAATGTGATCAGGCACAGCGCTGGGCACCACACTTCCTGTGTGGCTCACGAAGGACCCCAAACGGCGGAGCGTCGTTGGTGTCGGGTTCTGCGGAGAATTAAAAAATATATATCCACTTTAAATCAGGACCATCTTTACTAACACGGCGGTAATTATACGGTTATACATCCATATACGTTGTCCCCTATTGAGTGCAGTGCTTTCTGAAGTTATTTGTCCAAACAATGCAAATATTACAAGAGGATGTGCCGATGGTTCTTGGCGCTTTGAATGAATGAACTTTCGCAGACTTAACTTCCATGCATTGTGTATTACTTGAAATAGGGACTAGTCATTTTTTAATAATTTCATACATATTCTGTGTATTTAAAACAATATAACATCACTAACAGATTTCTGACCCTGTTGTAATGGTTGGTCTTTTGATAAAGCTAACATTAGCTATATGTTAGCATTGTTTAGCTCTCAGTATGTAAACATGGCCAATTTAAGCTCTCTTGGCATTCTTTATTCACCACATACTTGAGTTCACGAGCCAACTTCTCTGTGCTTTATCAAGCTTGCTTTAGAATTTCCCTCTATAAATCAAAATTACGTATGAACAACTTTACAAAAGTTGCATATTTTGTAGAACTGTAACGTAATGTGTATACTCGTCTAGTATCAGTATCCTGTCTTTAGATTTGCATACATTTGTTGTGTGAGCGCGTGTGTGTGTTTTTTTAACTAATACATTTTCATGCCACCTCAGCTTTGGATCTCAAGACATTTGCCTCCAGCTCCTACAGTTTCTTGTGGGGTACCACTGAAGAGGAGCCATGTTTCTCTACAACATTACCCTACAGAGAGCCACAGGCATCTCCCATGCTATTCATGGAAATTTCTCAGGTAATATTTCCTACTGGGTGTAGCTTATTGGTTTCAGATGACTTATGATTAACTTAGATAATATAAAATGTGATGAGAATAATTTCTGTTTTCAAACAACTTCTGTAGGAACCAAGATGCAGGAGATTGTTGTTTCACGGGGAAAGATCCTGGAATTATTAAGGCCAGATGCTAACACTGGAAAAGTGCACACACTGCTCACTTATGAGGTGTTTGGCATGGTCAGGTCCTTGATGGCCTTTAGACTTACCGGAGGAACTAAAGGTATGTGACTATTCCCTTAATAACATTAAAAAATAAAGTGATAATAGAACTGATTTAAAAAATCTTTGTTTTTTTCTTCATTTATAGATTATATTGTTGTTGGAAGTGACAGTGGTCGTATTGTCATCTTGGAGTATCACCCCTCTAAAAACATTTTTGAGAAGGTGCACCAGGAGACCTTTGGGAAAAGTGGTTGTCGGCGTATTGTCCCTGGACAGTTCCTGGCAGTTGACCCAAAAGGCAGAGCTGTCATGATAGGTATGACAGATTGTATTTTAAACAATGTGAAAACAACTAAAGTCTCATTTTGCTGCAAATGTCAGATATCTGTTCTGTTGCTGTTTAGTCTTATTTATTTGATAATATACATATATTAGGGCTGTCGACTTTAACGCGTTAATAACGCGTTAACTCAAGAAGAATTTAACGGCGATAATTTTTTTTAACGCGCGTTAATCGCGCGTCAAAAACAGCAATTCGACACCAAGTATGAGAAGGGGAAATCATGGCATTGTGATTGAGTGACTCTTTGTAGCCTATTTTGCGCAGCTCTAATGAAAAACATAGACCTGGATATAAACTATGCAGCGAGTTTAGGCTGAGAGACATGAATCTGTGCCCTGTCTAAACTATATAGACTGGAATCTGTCCGTGCGCACTGCTCTCTTGGGAGAGAGCGCAGCAGAGCAGGGACCAGAGTGCACGTAATGACAGACAGATCACGGTTGTTTTCTGCTGTTCTTTAGCTACACAACGGCATTTTTTTATTTTAGTTGGCCTCATATTCACGGAGAAACGAGCGCAAGGAGTCACTGAAAAAAAAAACTTGCCTGTTTAATGGCTTTAATCCAATACGTGAACCGCAATACGCAGCGCGGGAAGCCGTATCCGTTCATAAAGGGCATCTCATTCATGTTGTTGTCATTAATAGAACATAAAACACGAGTCCACACGTCCAGACTAAAGTTGCTGTAGTTATT
>JAVQKG010049742.1:0-10024 GCA_036025885.1 Hypseleotris bucephala
GGATGTGCAAGATAGAGGCTGTCGAATATACCTGACTTTCAAATTTCAATCCAAAATGGCCGACTTCTTGTTTGTCATAGGGCAGGGCCATAATAATATTTTATGTTCAGCACGATGTGGAGAATCACTGTACCAAGTTTCATTGCTCTGTGACAGAGTAAGTGTATCCAGAGTCCCATAGGGATCAAAAACATGGTGGCGCTATTGAGACATTCTTTATTCGACCTTGATAATTTGCATTTGTCCATTAAATAGACCCTAGCCCGGATCACTATGCCAAAATTCATGAGATTTGGTTTATGTTCATCAGGATTAATGGCTCAATTAAAGTGCTCCAAATCATTAGTTACTTACAAATCATTAATTACTTAATTAATTATTATTCATCGTAGAAGTACCAATGTCAACATATTTCAGCGTCTTTATGATATGTAACTGTCCAGAAAGTTTGAAGAGGACTTTTGCACTCTCAAGTTTAAGCCATAAATTAATTCATTACTAAATTAATATTCTTTGCAGAAGTACCAAAATCAAACCAGTTCGGCATCTTTATTATATCTAAGTTTCTGCAAAGTTTGAAAGTGATCCGGCAATCCGTTATTGAGTTATAAGTTATAACAACTACAGTCTGTGGGAGGGTGTGGACGTGCTTCTGATTCCATATCGCCAATTTTAACCTTCGCTAGGAGGTAATGTAATCTGTTTGTCTGTCCATCTGTCTGTCTGTCTGTAAGCAACCTAACTCAAAAAAATACTGCACGGATTTGGATGATTTTCAGGGATGGTCTGTAATGCCATGATGACGAAGTGATCCGGATCACCATCTGGATCCAGGATTTTTTTTTTTTTTTTTAAAGGCGTCACTCTACTCAAAAACTACTCAATGGATTTGGATGACAGACCTCCGCCAAGGCAGCTCATCCCCCCTATACTCTTTAAAAATGGCTCTAAACACAATTGGATGCAAATTTCAGGGGAGTTCTGGAATGACAGAAGGAGGCTTCACACTATTAGTGTTACTGCTATGGTCTTGATAACCTCTCATTATATTGAGATAATTTAAATGATTTTTAGATTGATTGAGGTCATTAAGAGAAATAAAGAAAGAGAAGTCACTGGAGGTGTGTCCAGTCCCACAGAAAGGTCTATTTATAACTATTTATTTTAGGAGTGCAAACAGGGGAAATTAGCTGCCTTGGTGGAGTTCTGCACTCTTCAAGTGCTTTCTAGTTTTCCAATTAAATGTTCTCACCAATGACTCCCTTGTATTGATCACTTGTCTCTCTAAAGCCCACCAATCCTTGGTCAGTAATTTTTTGGAGCTCAATCTGTTTGAGGACATTGGGCTCAGACAGAATATAGTCCTCCAGCATCAGTCTAACAGTGCGGTCACACTGTAGACAGGCCCGGAGCTGAGGTACAAAGCAGAGCAGAAACAACAGCATCAGGGGCAGCATCTCCACTGGCTTCACTCCATAAGGACAGGTTCTAAAGAGAGGAAGGAAAGAAAGACCTGTACAATTAAAGAGCACACGTTTTATTGAAAATAATTAGGATAGTTTTGTTAGGTAACTAGAAGATATCCTCTTGGCTGGCTGGCTAGTTAAAGTTTTGTGAAGCTTGTTGCTGTCACCCAGTGGTAGAAAAATGTATTGAATGTATGACCTTACCTCTCGTTTACTGCTGCAGGAAAGCTGTTGTTGTTTCTCTTATGTGTGGTGAGATGATATTCGTATTAGAAACAAGCTAAATAACTAGCTTAACTACTCTAAATAATCTCTTCAACGTTTGTCTTTCTAACTGTCAAACAGAAAAGATATTTTAGCACAGTTGTTTAACCTTACCTTAGTAGCATTTCTTGCCTATAAGTAGTAATAATATATTGGGACATTATATTTGTGATAGTTTATGTTTATACTATAATGCCAACAAGAAACGGTTATAGCAGCATTAGCTGTAACGTTTTATCGCAAATTGTATGGAATCGGAGACGAAACTACATATTCCAGCAGCAGTGGAACGTAATATCCGAATGACTTGTGCAAAGACCAATCAGCTTGTAGTTTTCCTATCGGTGGGTGGGATTGAAAAACTTCAAACTCTTTGCTTCTGCGCGGTGGAGTTCTGTGTGCTCGGAGCTGGATCCACAGTCAGGTGCAGAGGTAAGAATTTATATAAACTATTATTTACCCTCCACGATTTATAAATGTATACCCAAATATTTTGTGTGCTCGTGCGGTACCAGTAGGCTATAAGCATTTTCAGTCACACTATCACAAGAACAACCGGATAGACTGGTTACAAAGTGGGTGTAGTGAAACAGTAGCCCACACTGGTGTGCCTACTGTGACAGCATATTGATTAGACAGAGGTTTATCGACTGTGTTAGTTTAGATGTATTTCGATGTCACATTGAACTGTTATGTGGGTCACTACTACACAATCTATTTCTGAACTGCCTGAATGCGTAGCTCCCCAATAAACAGGAAGTACCAAGCACCATTGTTGTTGTAGACGTGTAGTAAGCACTACTCCATAGACTTCGAAAAGAACAAGGCGGTGCATGACTTAATGACATCTATGCACCGTTTTGATTTGTTAAATGCTTACAACATAAACTTAATCACGTTAGTTATGTGTATTAATATGTGACATGTTGACAGTGAAGATGGTAGAATAGTATTCTCTTGAAGTCATCTTTCATTGTAGTCACCCTATACTTAACCAAACCAAAACATCTACCCACTACCAACAAGGGTCTATTTATTCTGTAAAGGAACTTAAGTTTTTGTATTAGTTGTTGTGCTGTTGATGTCTAAGTCTTTCCTATCTAAATCTGAGTAGGACTTTGGATCTGACTGATACAGTATAAAGCTGCTGTTTATTCTCACCTACTGTCTTGTGCAAGAATGAAATGACTTGGACTGTAATATTTTCCAAGTTAATTTATACAAGTCACAACTTCTCTAGCTATATTTAATGTTTTCCCAGGACTGTTGCTTATATCTTGTTAGGCATCCTGAAAGAGAAATGTAATTCTGTCTATCTGACATGTGGCTCCAATCAGCACCTGTTTTTATGGTTTTATTAGCTGTGCTATCATCAGGGTTGGTGTGGTTGCAGACACTGGCTACCTGCCATTAACTATATTATAGTCTTTGCACACTCTCTCTCTGTGCTGGACACTTTTGCTGTGTGCGTATGCTGCAGTATTGAGGCACAGCTAAATGTACTTGGGAGAGCTGTTGTTACTGTAGATTTGAATTGCCAATACTATAATAGTAGTCTAGTGTATAGCCTGGCAAACACATAAAGTTTGTGTTATAGGTTATTTCTATTTTACTTCAGTCAGTGTCAACCTTTGATTCACCAAATAATTTGTTCTTTTTATATTTTAGATTTGGACAAGATCTTCAGATAATGAAGGGGTTTCTGGACAAGGGCACATAGTTTGAGATAACTAAAACACTCTTCTCAGCATGTATCAGATTGTCCCAGTGGCTCCTGGAGATCCACAGATGGATGGAGGTGGCGGTTCTCCTTTGAAGAAAAAGCTGGGTCACGATGGCAGGCCGATGGTTATGGCGGGGCTGTTTGGCTGTGTGTTGGTGCTGGCTGCCGTGGTGGCCTGGTGTTACTACTCAGCATCTCTCCGTAAAGCCCAGCTGCTGAAGACCGAGCTACTGGATCTCAACAAAGATGGCTTTGTAATCCGTAACCCGGCAGGAAATGTCATTTTCACCATGATGTTTAGGTGTGTACACCGCTGCCTTCTTCTTTCAGCACAAATGAAGAGCAGTATAAGTCTAATACGGCACACCAGATGCAAGTTCTCTGGTATATCAGAGTCTGGTTTCGCCAGGTTAAGGCAGTGATAAGATATGATGTATGTGTATGATGGAGAGACATGGCAGTGAGGAAAAGACATGTAGCAGAGTTTAAGATGTTAAGGTTTGTTGGACAGTGAAGAGGATTGGTATAATATATAATAAGAAGGTGGACGATGTGGTGATAAGAGATCAAATCATGATATGACAATCTTCTAAGCTCAGCCAGTGTTTACATTAATAAGAAAGCAAAATAAATAGTGTTACTTATTAGGATGAACAATTGGATGTACACTTAATTTTTTGTTAAAAAGAAAAAAAAGTAGATTAACTAAAATTGTGATAAAGCAAAAAAATAAAAAAAAGTAATTTTATATTTACCTTATCACCCACCCCTACTCACACCCCTGAACAGCTGAAAGGAAAAGAAGATTAGCAGCCAGGGAATGATGGCCCACACTACACGCTGTAATCATGTGGTTGTGGTTGAAATAACCTAAAGAACTGTCTGTCCACAATGTGGGAACAGATAATAGGAAGCTGGAGAAAAGCCTCAGGGAAGACTGATTTAGTCATGGCCTTGATCAGATGAGCTCACGGTGATCGGATCATAACACCTGATGTAACAGAATAGATTGTCCAGTGAAGTAACAACTTAATTTGATCTAAAATATGATATCAAATTTAAAATAATGTCAAATGTGTCTACTAAATAGTGACAGTTATCTTGTTTCATCTCAGGTCTGGCACTCTGGATTTGGACTCTTGCTCTAAAGAGAGAGATTTTCTCAGGTGCACTCAGTCAAACTCTGGCAAGCTCAACTTTTTCATCCAGACAGTTCGACCCAAAGACACAGTGATGTGCTACCGTGTTCGCTGGGAGGAACTGCAAGATAAAGCATTTGTTGAACATGCTATGGCCTGTAACGCCTCTCACTGGTACGGAGGGGCAGAGCTGGCCACACAACACTGGCCAATCAGGATCCATGGTGAGGAGAAACCCCTCCCTTTCATCACCAGTGATGTGTACTCAAAGCGGAGTTCTTTTGGAGGGATTTTGGAGCGTTATTGGCTTTCATCAAATGCAACAGCCATCAAGATAAATGACTCTGTGCCGTTTCATTTGGGCTGGTCAGAGAAGGATAATACACTGAGGTTTCAGGCACAATACAGAGACACCCCTTTCAGACCACCTGATGGTGAGCAGGCCTTACCTGAGCTCAGCTATAGAGTGTGTGTGGGCTCAGACGTCACATCTATTCATAAAATCATGGTAAGAATAGACAACATAACATTGTGATCACTGACAGAAGTTTATCACACAGATGATCTCTTTATCATGGCACCTACTAGTGGGTTGGATGTATGAGGGAGCAAGGGACAATGTGTTAGAAGATATAATATATTTTGGATTATAATAAGTTTGACCAGGGCAAAAATGAGGTACCTCAATATCTTGGTCACACCATCTTAAACTACATCTCTTTTGGGGTGTTCCCAGTCTGCGGTCGTCAGTATCTAAGTGTTATAAAGAAAGTAAAATTGTGAACCGGCAACTGGAGTTCAAATAGCATGTGCATTTGACATGATGCATACAATAGAATTTCTAAGCATACACATGTTTTCTGTTCTTCATTTTTTACATATGTTTTTTTTTTCTCCAGGTTCGACGATATTTCCCAAAACCTATCAAGGTCCCATCTACTGAAGTGTTTAAGTACCCGGTTTGGTCCACGTGGGCTCTCCACAAGACTTCTGTCACTCAAGACAAACTTCTGCACTACGCCTCGGAGATCAGCAAACATGGCTTCACATGTTCACATCTCGAACTTGACGATCGCTACACTGCTGATTATGGAGAGTTTGATTTCGACCCCCAGAAGTTTCCCAATGCTACTGGTATGTTTGACAAACTCCGAGATGATGGGTTTAAGGTGTCACTTTGGACACACCCTTTCATCAACTACGATTCGATTAATTTTGGTACTGCTGTGGAGAGAGGGCTCTTTGTACGGGAGCCCGGAGGGGAACTTCCTGCTTTGGTGCGATGGTGGAACGGTATTGGAGGGATCTTGGACTTTACCAACCCAGAAACACGCGAATGGTACTCCTCACACCTGCGTTTGCTTAAAAATCGCTATGACATTGTCTCCTTTAAGTTTGACGCAGGGGAGACTAGCTATCTTCCGCGACAATTTAGCACTCTTGTCCCACTTTCTGATCCGTCTAGCTTTACACGTCGCTATTCAGAAATGGCCATACCCTTCAATGAGCGTGCAGAGCTGAGGGTGGGATACCAAAGCCAGAACATCTCCTGTTTCTTCAGGATCATTGATAGAGATTCAGTTTGGGGATATGAGTTAGGCCTAAAGTCTATAATCCCCACTGTTTTAACCATCAGCATCCTTGGATACCAGTTTGTGTTGCCTGATATGATCGGAGGGAACGCATATCCTAACCGCACTGAAGGTGGGTATCTTATCTTGATAAAAACAGCTCTTAGCTCTTATTTTATTGCTATAGTTATACTGTGTATGATACACTATGTGTGTTTAACCAGAATGGTGTTTTTTCAACCTTGTGGTTTTAGTTCTCAGTCAATTACTTGTTTTTTTTAGGTATCATTGGGAACAGTGGTCTCCCTGATAGAGAGCTGTACATTAGATGGTTGGAACTATCTGCTTTCATGCCCGCTATGCAGTTTTCTATACCTCCCTGGAAATATGACAAAGAGGTAAGCCAATTTTGTGGGAAAGTGGGAGATTGCTTAAATTTTGAGAACAATGCATGCTTTACATTGTAAAGTTTACAACACAATTTGTTTTGTGTTCATAAAATATAAATAAAGGTATATTTTAACATGTTAATATTAATATTAAAAATATTGAACTATACTTGTTCCATAAGATCATGCATGCATTAACGCAGCAGAATGAAGTGTCTTGCTCAAAGACACAACAATATTTAACAAGTCACACATTTTTTATAAATAATAATAATTATACTTGCATAAATAAATGAATACCCTTTTCTCCTGCAGGTAGTAGAGATAGCTCAGAAGTTCACTAAGCTCCATGAGACCCTAGTGGCCCCGAGGGTGCTGGAACTGGCTGGGGAGGTCCTTGACACCGGAGACCCCATCATAAGGCCCCTCTGGTGGATCGCCAATGACGACGAGGCTGCCTACAAGATTGATTCCCAGTTTCTGATTGGAGATGATTTAATGGTGGCTCCAGTGTTGGAGCCAGGTAAACAGGAAAGAGACATTTATCTGCCAGCAGGACGGTGGAGGAGCTACAAGGGTGAACATTTTGATAAAGGCCCGATTTACCTCACAGACTACCCTGTGGACCTCGATGAGGTAGCATACTTTACATGGGTATGAGGACATGGTCCAACCTATAAAACACAAATGCACATGCACATTAAAGGATTTGAAGGAAAAGCAATACAGACCATTCATCATCTGCAAGCTGTGGTCTGTGTTGTTGTCTAGCACCAACCATTGTAACAACACAAAACTTTTCCATCCAATTATTTTATTAGAAGACATTCTATTAAGAATGGCAGATTTCTAACATTTGCATCTCTCTTTTGTCTATATCCTTGACTTGAGCACTATTGCTTTTGCCTGTAGTAACCTTACAGCTTTAGGCTCTTAGTACTTGTCCAGAGCAGTGATGAAGTGAAGCCATATAAAGAGTGTGCCTATACTTTTCTTTTAATCGGATATTTGCACATTTTGTCCAAAGACTTCTAGTACATAAAAACATGCATTTTCTTGGCATTAAAAGGAAAGGAAAAGGGGAATTTTAATTTAATTTTATTGTTCAGTGTCTAAAAGTGGTGGATTTTCTTTGTTTTTCTGACATTTCGATATTACAGACAACAGGAACATAGATCAGGTAGAGTTTACTTGTTACCTCACAGCTACTAAACTTTTGCTGCTTATTTGTAACATCTACGTCATACTGTATCAATGTGCCATAAGTCTATTCCTGCCTTATCTCATGTTCTATGAATGCAATATTTGATAATCCTCTGAATGTGCCAAGTACAAGTTCAATTGCAAACACAAGCCCTGGTGCCATTTGTAGCATTGGAATTAGAATATAATTGATTGTATTTATTTGAACTTCTGCCTAATAGCACAAAATAAACACAAAATATACTTTTTTTTTATGTGGGCTAGTTATTTTGAAATTGTAAATCTAGTTCACAATGTAGTTAGTTTGATTCTGATGACACACCTGTATGCAACAGGATGTATATTGCAGCAAATTAAATTTAGGGATAGGAGCAAGCAATGCATTTGCTAAGTAGATTTCTTGCACTTAAAATTTTGATATTAAATAAAACAACACTGAGGAACTAAAAGTGCGGAGCTTCCAAACAACACAAAGTTATGTCACTAAAGATGTTTTTTCAAGCTTTGAACATTTGTAAAACATTAAAATGAAAGTTATGTTGACATTTGTTCTGTTATGTACATTGTTTTTTTTTTTATTTATGTTTTTTATTAAATGAATTATTGGCCAGTGCGATATTTTCTATTGCTATCCTGGAGGGAAAAGGAGCAAAGTCCAAACAAAATCCAAACTTATTTTTACAATTTATTTTTCAGTAGCATCTTGCAAATTTGTGATTGCAAAATAAACAAGATTTCAATAAGAATCACTCATTGTACACATACAGTGGCAATAAGTCTCAGATAAACATAGTAAAAATGGCTGAGGCGAGTAGCAGGAGGATCACACTGGGACCAGTCGGTATGGCCCCGTATGGTCTTCTTCACAGCAGGAAAGAGGGCTGGTGCATCCGAGGCTATTGAAACATCCTTTGGCCACATGTCCTGTATAGAACAAAGAAAAGTCACAGGTTTGGTCACAGTTGACACAATAATGTACGCTCCAAATACAATGTCCTTACCTTCAATCTCAGAAGTAAAGCAGAGATCAAAGATATTCAAACAAGAAAGCACTCGGAGAGTGCATACCGACGCCAGGACAGCTAATTTCCCCTATCCAATGTTTTGGCACTCTGACTCTGTGATGTCTAAGGGTTTTTATATTGTTAACGAGCAATTAAGAGGCCCCGCCCCCAAACCATGACAAATATGGGAAGGGCCTATTTGACTTTTGTGATTCGTCAGGATGTGTGTGAAGAATGCTTTTGCCAAGTTTTGCCAAAGTAAATTTCTCTAAAATGACATTTTTCATTCAGTCCGTAGGTGGCGCTATTGGGGTAACTGCCATCTTATTGGTCAGTTGCGGTCAGAGGCGTTGGCTAATGTGATGTTTCAAGTTTGATTCAAATCGGGCAAATCGGGCAAAGTTAGAGGCTGTCAAATACGCCTGTCAAATACACCTGTTACAACTGTTTGAGTTATAGCATTTAAAAGTTTAAGCTTAATTAATTAATAACTTAATTAATATTCATCGCACATGTACCCAATTTTAATCACTTCTTCCTTAAGCAAGTCCTGACCATCCCTGAAAGCTTCATCCTAATCCGTGCAGTAGTTTTTGAGTTATCTTGATCACAGACACGCACGCACGCACGCGGACACGCACGCACACACGCCAACGCCGGCGATCACATAACCTCCTGGCGTCGGTAATGATTACTTTGGATTCCAACTGTGATAGGAGAAAGTGAAAGAAAATCAAATTCATTTGTTGACGTTATTTCTTCTAGACTTGTTCCAGCAAACCAAAGTGTATTTTATTCATGAAACCTTCACCAGAATCAATATATTTCAGCTGAAACTGTGACTGTGATTTGACAGAGGCTGTGTGTTAATCTGCCACTCCACTGGAGAAGAATAGAAACACAACAAAGGACCAGCAGCTGTGTCAGCATTAGCAGCTGGAGAAGGGACTGTGATGGCTAGTCTTGTGTGGGTCCATGGTGGTATACAAGACTAATCCAGGTCTAAACCATTTTAAAACTAAACCATGACTGAAAAAGTAAACTGGTAACACTTTCGAATAGCTCACGTCTGTTTTTGTCTGTATGTAATTAACAAGAATTTTGTTACTGATCAGTTTATAGATACTTAAAACACAACAGTTTCACAAATTTGAACTGATTTAAATTAAATTTTAACTTTGGTATTTAACCATTAATAACAGAATTTATAACTCAAAGGTGCTTACTAGTGTCAGTTATGTCAGAAAGTTTAGCTTTATGTTACC
>JAVQKG010049747.1:0-13161 GCA_036025885.1 Hypseleotris bucephala
TATAGAGCTACTGCAGATATAATCACAGGATGGAGGCTAACTATAAATTAGCATAAAGCAGACATGCAGTATTTAATGGTTTTTCTACTTATCATCAATCAGTCTCATATGGTGAGCTATGAGCTATTGAATTAAACGCTGTCTCTGTGGATACATTTAAGAGACTGTCTTGCTCTTATGTCCTGTCCATCTATTCTAATTTTGATGCAGTGACCCACTCTCTTGCGGTAGCCCTCTCGAGTACTGGCTGCAGACAAGCCATTAAAGTGAACATCTTAAATGCAGCTGGCACCATATTGTCCGGCAATGTTTAAACCATCACTACCAGTGTTCTTGCTCTATTTTTCAACTTCGTAATGGACTTTGTGCCTTTCATTTATTCACATATACAATGTTTAATAATCCATTAGCATCCAAGGAAGGGGGTTTGTTATGCATAGCGAAGCCTACAGAGTGCAGGTTAATATAGTCATAATGTATGTTTGATCGTGTGTCCTTATGAGTCGGAGTCAAGCCCTTTTGTGTGTTTTGTCAATTTGGACGCAGGGAAGCACCATCCATTTCGCAGCTACAAAAACCCTCTTGAATTACTAATGGTTCTTTGAAAAGTTGTGTTCAATGTTGAAATGTATGTCCATCTCGCATGACTGCCACTGCCCTGCTGCAATATTTATCCCTGGTTTGCAAATTGTTGAATGTCCTATTTTGGTGCCATTTCTTCCCTCTGTTTGCCTCTTTTTACTGCTGACATTATTCTCAATCCCTTTGGCCTCTAGAGAGTTTGATTGAAGTGGAGCCAATTTCAGCCTATACAGTGTTTACGCAAACATTGTCCTCTGCTGGTCCTGTTCTCCCCTCTTGCTTTTACTTGAACTTTCTTTAGCACAGGCAAGAAAAAAACACATTCACTCTGGTAATTGTTGCAATTTATACTTAGCCTTGTGTATTTTTACTTTAGGAAACTTAGACTACACCTAGACTACACCTTACAATCCTAAAGCATCAATCACTGACAAAATGCATAAAAATATGTATATTTAAAAACATAAATTGCATAAATAATGTTTGATATATTGTCACCAATGCAATACGCTGTTTACACAATGCAAACTAGAATGCAAACATTACTTTTTTAATAATGTTCTGTATACCTAGACCCATGCTTGCCTTTAAACGCATACATCTGATACAGTGCATTTTGTAATACTGGTTAAAGTTTTACATGGTATATTCTGTGACATTGAAATATCACATACTCTAACAGGAACATCATTACAACCCTCATAGATCTCAATAATATCTGTTTGTGCCTTAGTTTCAATTATATCCCAGGCATACATCTGTCGACCTTTTACCACCTCATATTTTCACAGCTGTCATGTGTCACACTCCTATTGAGCCACCATATTTTTTGTTCAGTGCTAGTTCCTGTGGTAAAGACACATTTACACTGTGTTTGTTACATTTTTGTGAAGCATGGGCCTCCATTTGAGCCCACTGCATGCCACAGCCACCTGCCGGGTGCCTTTAATGAATGTCTCCTCTTTCAATAGCGCCATGAAAACGTTAAAGGAAAATGCCATTGCTAATTCTTCACATGCCGTTAGCTGCTCTTTCACACTCCTAACTATTAACACAGTGATTTCGATTCATTTACTCTCTTTATAATGCTTTCATTCCTCTCTTGCAAAGGTTGGAACTAGATTGCATATGAGCCTGGGATTTCGTCAAATTTATTGTGCCATTCTGATGAACTTTTCCCCTTCTGTGTTATTAATATTGTCTTTGGCAAGTAGTTGTGGTGTGGGGATTTATGATGAAATCTCTGGTCAATCTTTTTTTTTCTAGGTGCAACAACCGTACGCAGTGTGTGGTTGTCACTGGCTCTGATGTCTTTCCCGACCCTTGCCCCGGCACCTACAAGTACTTAGAGGTCCAGTATGAGTGTGTACCATATAGTAAGTATTGCATTCCCAATTTCATATCAACTGTTTTTCTGTGTCGTTACTCCATTTATACTTGTTTTGCAGATGCTTCAGGGGTTGCAGAAACATGTATAATCTGTGCTTATAGCAGGTTAAATTGCTGAAGAGTCAGTACTTTTAATGTAAAATCATATTTGAAGTTTAGTTTGTAGTTGTAGTTGTTTTATGTAAGCTCTGTGGTGTCCCTGGGGGGGAAGTTACAAAAACAAAATGTAGGAAGCATAAAAGCATAAACAAACAGTTGAAAAGCTGAAAAAACAAACTCTTAAGCAACTAAGTAATACATTTGGGAATTTAATTTGCAGAAAGCAAAAATAAAAACTGGACAACGTTTGCCAAAAAGGAAAAAAAAGGCTGTGGAATGTTTTTTCGTTTGTTTTTGCAACTAGCAATTTGTTACTGTAACTTGCCCTTTAGATTACTAGATAATGTTTTATTCTCACTCAAACTATTACCATATTGAAAAGCCATTACTATAAACTATATAACATTTTACTTGCATACATTTGTCCCTATATCTTTGAACACATCACAGAATCTAGTAAAACCCAAATATTTATGACGGAATGTGGATTGAATTCATGTCAAAAGAATGTATTGTAAAGTATTTTTCCACTTCTTTGCCTCTTAAAACTTTACTTGCATTACACGGAGCACTGTTCAAATTTCTGTGATGCTAAAACAAAACCCTCATTTTGAAGCTGTAAAATCTTAAAAGCAAGACTTTATACACGACTAAGCACCGTACAACTAGCAAGTGTGAGCAGTATTTTAATGGTCACTGTAAGATGGCAAAAATGTCCTTGGATTTTTTACATGGCTAAGCAGCTTCTCCGCCTGTTTCGAGTGCTGCTAATTTTCCCATGTGTGTAATTTGTAGAGTAAGACAAATACTCCACTATGTAAAAAGATGTCTGGGATCTTAATCTACCTTAAAAGGGTGTTTTGTAAGAGATTTAGCCCAACAGCTGCGTGCTACATCTCTCCCGTGACAGTACAAAACTTATGAAAAGCAAACATTTTTTAATATATTGACCTTTTTTTTCCCTTCTCTCAAACAGACCTCCCTTTCACCTTCTCGACAGCTCCCCGATGACTAACCTCTTTGCTCTGCATTTTGTTAACTTTCCAATTTTTCAAAAGCTGTCTCTAGCGTTTTCTCTCCCCCTCGCACACACCTCTTCCCGACCCGGCTTTCGCAGCTTCCGCAGTCCAGTGTAACAGGCTCCACATTTAGCCAGAAATCCTTCATCAGTCATCTCATGCACACCGCTGTGGCTCATTTAGAAAAGTTTGGTCCGTAACATAGCAGCCGTGTCATGTTTGACGTGTGTGGGGGCGGACCACTTTGGATTCTGCATTTGATGGTGTTTTTTTTTTCAAAGTTTGAACAGATTCCATCCTCATTCAATAAATGCCAAAAATAAATAATTTGCTTGCTCTAAAAAATCGTATCCATCAGAAATAAGAGTAGGATTGGTCTATAGGTGGGTTTACATGACAACAGTGTAGGGCAGAAATAGTTGTATAAATAGTCTGCATTCACACATCCATTCAGCATTAAAATGTAAAATCTATCCAAGTCACTAGACAAATATGTGTGTCTGTAATTGGGCACCTTTGATATTTTCAATGTACTCATAGCACTCCCATGGCCGCTATCACAAAACAGACCAATCATACTGACTAATTCAAGGTAAGACAAGGTGTGTGAGGTGTCTTGTCCAAGGACACCTCACCCACTAGTCGGAGCTAGAATCAATATTCCAGTCTAATTAGTTAGTGAATGACTTGCTCTACCACCTGAGACACTGACAACCAAGGCTTGTTTAAATAGTGCACTAGTTTGACTGAATGTATTGCTGTGAATGCAGATACTTTTCAAACATGTAAACCTCCAAATATTTCTAATCATATTCTGCAATGGCAACAAACACGTTACTATTTGAGTATTAGATGTATCCCATTATGCTCTATTCACACTATTCCCATAATGTTTACATTGACTTGCCATTTGATAACACATAAGCACAGGTGAAATTTCACAAAAAATATACCCTAAAGATGATCAAAAGTTCAAAAGAGACTGTTTTCTGCTAGTATTGTTGCCGTGTAAAATAGCACCTTTGAGGGATTGATTCTGCATTTACAGTGGCTTGTGTATTCTATTGTCGGCAGTTAAGGATAATAGGAATGAAAAATGTCATGCACTGCAAAGCACGGCCTTTCGCTTGACTTCAATATGATTTTATGTCCTAGGATGAGACAGCCTTGACTAACAAACAACCCTTTCTCTTTTTTTCACTCCCAGCTTCTTGAAACAGCAGGCCCCGGTTCATCTTAGGGTCATCCTCCGAACTAATTCTTCTTTTGTACCTGCTAGTTGACACATGATAACCTTTCTCTCCCTTTGCACTCTTTTTTTGCTTTCTTTTCCAATGCCTGAAATAGAAGTGGAGCAAAAAGGTAAATGCGTGGTCTGGTCTTTACCCCCCTCCGGGTCCTTGTTCTGTGGTGTTGAGTACAACTTCCCCTCACGTCTCCTCCTCCCCCCCTCTTATGCCTCTTCTGTCAATTGCTAAAACAAAAAAAAGGCCCTATAGGAGGATTGTTTGCACCCATGGGGTCCAAATGAATCTCAAAACGCAATTCCAAGTGACACCCAAGGGTCACCAAATGTAGCTATTTTTCTTTTAAACTCTAGTCGATTTTTTTTCAGGGACTCTCCTTCTCTCTCTTGAACAATGTGGTGTATATTTGGCTTCCAGTTAGTTTGCTTTGCCCTAAGTTCTGCTGCACCCATAGCACGTGATGTGAAATAGCAGTGATGGCTGAGTGAGATTGGCACAGGCTGAAAAAAAAGCTGAAATAAAAGGGGGGTAAAAAGGAATTCAGCGTTCCCTGTTTATTTGGAACCAATTTAAAACGAGATCTGTGCCATAGCCTCCCTCACCCATCAGTGGGAACACTCTCTTGTCTTTTGCCACGGAAAATAGTGACAATCCTTTAGCGCTCTTCAGTCTTGAGTCCCCAAACTCCACTTTTCATTTTTACCTCTTGCTTTGCTGCCACCACCACCATGACAACTCTTACCACAAGATGTGAAGTCTGTCCCCCCTCTTCTCACATTGTTTGTTATGTTCTACGACATGTGAATATGCATGTGTGTCCATATACCCAATTGTCTGTCAGGCAGATACTAGGCCGATATATTTAAACTTTTCCATTCTCCATGTCTTTATTGCAGGTTTTTTGTTCCATTTAGAATGTTTTGTCCCCCGGTAGGTGTAGCAGCAGACCTTTGATGCACACATCTATTTGTCATCTTTTATGTTGCTATTCATTAGCATAAAAAAAAACATTAGTTAAAAAAAATCCTTTCAAATTCACAGTCCCTGACCTTTTGTCCTACGCATAAGCAGCGACAGCGTTTTATAATAACAAGAAATGTGATTCATCTGATGGAAATGTTTTACTTTATTATATTTTTCTTCCATTCTTTTTTCTGTCACTAGTTTTCATATGTCCCGGGACGCTGAAGGGGATAGGAGTCGCCACATTCCTGTTCGAAGCGGAGCAACAGGCCGGTTCTTGGTGCAAAGACCCTCTTCAAGCCGGGGACAAGGTATTTTTCATGCCCTGGACTCCCTACCGCACTGACACGCTCATCGAATACGCATCCCTGGAGGACTTCAAAAATGGCCGCCAGACTACCACTTACAAACTGCCTCATCGAGTTGACGGGACGGGATTTGTTGCCTACGACGGCGCTATATTCTTCAACAAAGAGCGCACGCGAAACATTGTCAAGTTCGATTTGCGCACCCGTATCAAGAGCGGCGAGGCCATTGTCAACAACGCCAACTACCACGACACCTCGCCGTATCGCTGGGGTGGCAAGACAGACATCGACCTGGCAGTGGACGAGAGGGGATTATGGGTAATCTATGCCACGGAGCAGAACAATGGGCGTATCGTGGTCAGCCAGCTCAACCCATACACCTTGCGTTTCGAGGCGACCTGGGACACTGCTTATGACAAAAGATCAGCCTCCAATGCCTTCATGGTGTGTGGGGTGCTCCATGTTGTGCGTTCCACCTACGAAGAGAATGAAAGCGAAGCCAGCAGGAGCCAAATTGATTATATTTACAACACTAAGCTCAACCAAGGCGAGTACACAGACATCCCCTTCCCCAATCAGTACCAGTACATAACCGCTGTGGATTACAACCCCAGGGACAACCAGCTGTACGTTTGGAATAACTTTTACATCCTCCGCTACGACCTGGACTTTGGACCGCCAGACCCCGCTGAAGGTGAGTCACGCCTTTGTTTTTCCTTATTTTGATTTTGCGTAGTTATCGTGTCTGGATGCTTAGAGATGGGAAGTCACAGATGGCTGCTTTTTAATTTTGAATGCAATTCAGGTGTGCTGGTGGTGGGAAGAAAAAAATCGAGGGGCTTGTGTTAGTCTTGGAGAAAGGGCTCATTTGCAGACAGAAATTACAGATTCACCTTGGAACGGCGGCTAGATCCCATAGGGATTGTAAGAGCTACAAAAAAGCAGGTTCCTTTAGTACCGTGAACGCAAACCGAGGCACTCTCCTCTCAGCCGAAAGCTCGGACACTATCAAATTCTTTAATCTCCAGCCTTATCTGATACCATTATGACCGCTGGCCTTGTGAACTCTGGATACATCTGAAGAAGTATTGTGCGCAGTATGTAGCCCCCTCCATTTTCTCTCTCTTCCGTCACCTGGTTCTTTGTGTTGCCACGGTTACCTCATCAACTTTTTTTTTTCCTCAGAGTAATAGATCTAGAGATAATAGCAGCCCAATTGTGACAAAATATTTCTTAAAAGTCACAGTGGGCTACGCTGCGATTGGAGGGTAGATGAATGGTTGGGAGGGTGGAAAGAGCTAGATCAATTACAGCGGAGAATCTTGTCAGAAGGCCCCAGGCTTAAATTAATCTGTGGAGAGCTGAGAGGCGACATACGTGTCATCAGAAGGGGACCTAACATCAAGACGATAATGGGGCTAATTACCTGACAACTACTTGATCCCGTAGTACCCTATTGAGCCAAAGCGCTAAAGCTAGTGAACAGAGCAGGAAACTGAAACCTTGACCTGCCTTTTACTGCCTTAGTGCCCCAAAGCGCTCGCCCCCTGGATTATGATTTTAACTTCTGGATATTCAGAAGGGCTTTGCGAGTAGCTGTAGTGAAATCTGATTCCTCTTGTGCTGGTGCTGTTTAAAGAAGGGGGGTCAGCGCTGATGTCTCAATGGAGTCTGTGTGCTCCTGAACTCTGGCCTCTTGTCAACACGTCTGTTTGTTTTCCTGGCTATTCCCTGGAATCTCCCCCAGCATGATAACATGACACCCCGGGGAGAGGCCGGCGAAGCAAGGCTATATAGGCAATGCAAGGCTGGCCAAGGCTAGACAATCGGGTAGAAGGCTCTTGCAGTTGTTTTAAGTGGTAATAAACAGCCTCCAGTGCAGTGATGAAGAAAGTTCACTGTATAATGTGCATAAAACCGTATGCATATTACATCAAGATAAAAGGCACGTTTGATTCCTGGGTTCTACTGTAGATGGAGTCTGCATGTTCTCCTTGTGTTGGCACATTTTGGGCACTCCAAGACATGGATGTTGGAAGAATGTATATCAATAGATTCTCTTAATATTGAATGAATGTGACATTGAATGGCGGTGTGTCAGTTTCTGTCTCTGTGTTAGCCCTGCAACTTACTGATCACTGTCAAAGATGTACCCTGCCTAAAGCACATAATTGCTTATATAGGCTCCAGTCACCTGCAACACCTAAACAGAATACGCTGAGGAAGAATAAATCAATGAATGCATTGCACCTGTCATTGTAAAACACACATGAAAAGTCATGGCATGGCTCTGTCATTGCTGAGATGGAACATAACCCACTAATATGGACTATATATAGTTAACGACTGTCACTACCCCAGTGCACTTGCCCTGCATGTTGCTACACCCCTGGCCCTATCTCTGTTTTGCCCGACAACTCCCGCCATTAAACATGCAATATGAAAAATACTCAAAGTTTAATGAGTTAGCCTCGCCTACTCGACTATTGGCGTCCTGATGTATGTAAATGTAATTAACAAGTGAATTATCATAATTAGCCTCCTTGTCTGAAAAGAGGCTTAGGGAGAAGAGGAAAGTGGCCATCACAGAGCATTTTCAATGAAGGGGCTTAATGTGCCTGCTCAGCTTTTGAAATGCGTCGGTAAACACCACCGTCGTATAGGCTCACTGTAGGCTGGTACATTTAATCAACAAAGTGAACATAGTTAGGCCTTGATTCCACTCATTATTCCGAGCACTTGTTTTTTTTCCGTTATTGGGATCCAATCAGAAGTTGAATAAACGTCACCAGGGATCATTAAGTTTGCTTTATGAGTGCATTCGGGGGAACAGAGGAGGCATTTTGAGTTGTCATTGCCCGGCAGCGGTACAACAACCAGCCAAAGTGAATGGCACTTGTAAATAATTGCTTTGTGTTTATTAGGTTTATTTTAGATCACCTCCTATAACTTCTTTAGCTCTTTGGATTTATGGCCAATCCCGTTATGGTGCTGTATTAAACAAGCTATTCTGCGAGAGGTAACACAAGGGGCATGTCTTGAGGCCTAAAAGAAAATTAATTATAAACTATTATAATTCACTGAGCACACAACGAAGGAGGGGGGGGCGCTATGGCGATAACAATCAAATTATGATGAAGTTATGAAGATCAAACTTATCTGGGAAGATCATTGAATCATGATACAGTGCATTAATTTTTTGTTTGCTCTTCACTGACATTTTTACAGTAACAATGCAAATGTCCACATTAATAAAAAGGAGAAAATAAATAGTATTACGTGTTATGATGATCATTGGATTGGATGTACAATGACTTTGTTGTAAAAAAATGAATTAGTAGTCTTTAGTGGAAGGCAGAAAAAGTAAACACAAATTGCAAATCGTGATCTTGGCTTAATAAAAATTGTGATATTATATTTTTACAATATCGCCCACTCCTACAGCAAAGGTATACTAAAATCTCTCCAAGCATCTATCTGCCTTGTACATGTGGTGCTGTCCTTTTCTGTCAAACACTTCAACCTTTCTTCCTCTCCGCGACGCATTCGAGTGTGGTTTATATTGTGGGTTTTAAATTTATTAATTTATTTTTCTGGATCAAAGTGGAAAATAATTGACCTCGGCAATGTCGTTATCGGCTGAACCCGCATGTTTGCAGATTCGCTAATTCTAACTCCGCTCGCAATGATTAGCTGCAATCATTTACAGCATCGATCGCTGTTGCTTATTCTTCCAAAACAATTCACACCTATTTAAAGCTAAATGTCTATGTTCTGCTAATGCCTTGTGCACACCAGACAGGCAAGAATCAATATGTAGTGAGTACACCTCCTCAAAGGCTTCTTCAAACGGTTACATGCCAATAAGCTTGCATGCCAAGATTCCAAAACTTACACTGCAATGTAATTTATTTTCTGTGATGTGCCCTGAACATTAACTGCTTTCACTCCAATGGTTTAAAAAAAAAGAGTCCATACAGAGGAGGGCGGTAATTGCAGCCAGTGGTTTCCAACTAACAAGGAGGGAAGAGGAGAAAATTAATTTGTCTTTGAGGTAGCATTGATCTTAGGAGCCAAGACGAGAGGCATAAAATTAATGGCTTTGTCCGGGATTGCTCAGAAGCACTTGGCGTAATCTGACGGCATTGAACACAAGTGCACCAGCGATTGAAATGTCAAACCCCTAAAAAAGCCTTATTTCAAATCCACACCTATATAGCTCTGCCATTTTGTGTGAGCCTTGAAACCTTCAATGACGCCTTGAGGTGAGCCTTCAACAAGAGGAAGGGCATTTATAGATCTCATGCACTAAGCCTGTGTTCCACCCGCACATCACAGCACAGAAATCGAGACAGCGGAGTCAAGAGGGATCCGTAAGCTCTCTAATTGTTCTGCTGGTTGCCACGGCTAAACAAGTTTTTGAGGGGAGAAATAGTTTAAAGTGGACTTGACAAAGGAGTATTAAAAGTGGATTCCTAGGCACTGGTGGTTGTGCAATGGCTTCCTCTGACTCATGGCTAAAGATGGTTTATTGTTATGCTGCTTCTCGAATTCAAATTCAAGCCTCAGTGATATTTCAATGAGTGGTACAGGTCAGAATTGGAACTGTGGTGAAGTGATGTGCTGTCAGAAAAGTAATCAATGATAAGGTGAAAGTACAGAAGCACATTGCATTTATAGCAAGGACACCGATTGTAATGAGTTTTTTAGCCTGTCTAGACCTATTCACATGTTCTAGTAATCTAGCACAGTGGTTCTCAAAGTGGGGTCCGGGGTCCACTAGTGGTCCATGAAGGTACTCCAGGGGGGCCCCAGAGATGATCTAAGATGAAATTGAGTTTTGAGGTATGACATATGAAAACGGTACTGAAACAAGACTAAATTAGGCCTAAATCAGAACTAAACGAGGACTAAACCATATACCATGTATAAACCATGACAAAAAATAAACTTACTCGACACTAAACCAAAAGGAAATTGAGATATGAGATTTGGATTAGGCATATACAGTACTAGTTTTAAAACTATGACGGTTGAGCAATTCTCAACAGTGTTTTAGTAAAATTGTATAGTAATCAACCAAAACAAAACATGAAATAGTGTTATTGTTAAGGGGTCCTTGTTGGATTGTATAGTAATAAATTGGACAATGGCACTCCTGACTTTGGGAATGGCAAATCTAGTGTATGCAACCCCTTTTATTGCCTAACCCCTACTAATATCAATCCTACCATACTTCAGATTGCTTTAGTTATTTGAATTACATTTGTTCATATTGTATTCTGGCCTAATTACATTTATTTTATACCGACTAATTTTAACAAGAAAGATGGCTGACCAGTTTTCTACATTTGGGGGACTGAGTTTTTCCCAAGTTTAATGCAATATAAGCTAACATATACAAAAAATATATATATTTTTATTTCTCAAATGATGAGCCTTAGGAAGCAGTCCCATGAGACAACTGTTTCTACCAGCTCTGATTGAATTCATTTGAAAAAGTAGAAGATTTCACATCCTTTCTTCTGACACCGAATTGTTTATCACAAGAACAAAACAAGCTCCATTTCGGTTTTTGTGTTTCCCTGTGAATTCTCATTTTCCAATCAACAGAACTGCAGCGCCTTAATAGCTGCAGCTTGCTATTGTTTGCCTGTATTTCATTCCTTTTGTTTTTTGGCTATAGCCGTCAGCCAACCACAGCTCACAAAGGAAAACAAAATATTGAAGAAAAACTTGTTTGAAACTCGGAGTAAATTTAGATTTCACAATAAATATTTTTTGTTGGTGGAAAAACAAAGTGCATTATGATATGACTGACTATAGTAGTGTTTGCAGAGCTTTTGTTTGCAAACATCCTAGTCCTAGTTTAGGGTAAATGCTTTTTATATACTTTACATATGGATCTGGAGTTTGGCCTCTGACACAATGGTAGAGATTCCTGGATTTAAGTAATCCGGCTCTACACACACAAAAAAACTCATGACGTCTTTCTTTTAGAGGGCTATACAAAAAATATATTTGATTTCTTAGCCCAGTTGCAATCATTCTAAAGTTTTTGTTGCATTAGAGATCCTTTAGTTCCAGGGTAAGTGATCAAGCTGAAGCATACAGCCCTTATATGTTAAAGTTATAAAAAAAAAAACTACCAAAGTTTACTTGAGAACTTTTGTAGCTGTAGTTTGTAACTTTTTACTAGAATCAAAGAAGAGAGAAGTTCCAAAAAACACAGGCTTTTTTTTACTTTTTGCGTTATTTGATTCTATAATAGTATTTTCCTATCATCATACTTAATTCCATCCCTCCATTGGATACGGTACAACCTTTTAATCCGACTTGTCACATTGAAGTGTCAGAAAATCCATGGCCATTGGAACTCACGTGTCTACCTCTACCTTTGCGCTCACTGCATCCATCTTTCAACCTGCCCCTGTATCTTCATAATGTGTCATGAGTCAAATGATACACCGCCGAAGCATATTATTGACATATCGATTCACCCCGTCGCAAACCTGTCTTGTTGGCCTCCGCTTTCTCCAGCTCGCCCTTTGCCCTTCTCACGTATACCGGCTCCAAACAAACCCGAACAGCATATAAACAGCCTAATGTAAAATTCATGTCTCGTGGGATTTGTTTCTCTGTCATTAATTACTAGCACAGTTCTAAGTAAAGAGGCAAAGAGAGAAGAAAAAAAAAGACCAACAGTAGCTCTTATCCTCTGAGACAGTCTCATTAAGTCATGCGGTAGCGCCGGGCCCAATAAAGACGCATAGATGTGGACCACTGCATCACACCATGTATTACTCATAGTGGTATATTGGGCATCATTAGCGTGGCAACATGCCTGTTAGTTTGGTTAATTGCTAAGCGCTACTGTCTTCCTGTTGGAAATGTGAAAAAAAAGAAGTATAAAAAACAACAAAAAGACCTGTTTTTCTTGAAAATATGAGTTCATTTGGGACTGTTGAGTTTCTATGGCTTTTACAAATTGAATACTGCTAATGTTAGAGGCTTCGATTTGACATTTCTTTTCACATCTATTTGTTATGGAAGGAATAGCCTTGTTAGTGATTCATCTGCGGGTTTTAAACCAATTAACAAAGTGAAAAGTGGCTGCAGGTTGCTTTATTTGCACTTGAAGAGAAAATGTTACGTGGTTCTTTTTTGGTGGAGAACAAATAATCAGCGCTTACAAAGGAGTGCTTAATTTTTTAGTGCAGCTTAAATACCGACATTTATAGTGTGGTATAAAGTATTTGACTATAAAGGGCAAATGGTGCATATAATAAGGCTAAATAGTAAACATTAGTTGCATAAATGAAAACAATGCAGTAAGAATAGAGAGAACTATTTTTGCAATCCACTCCTGCTATATTTTTACTTAACTATTTCATACCTGGACCACATAAAAAGTTAATGTGGACCGAATCTCTATGTAACACTAATATTAAGGTATATTGTAATGAAGTATGGATGCACCTATATATTGACCCAGGTTTAGAAACAGCCAGATAATGAAAAGCCCATTCAAAAAGTCAAAATTTAGGGTGACAA
>JAVQKG010049914.1:0-10118 GCA_036025885.1 Hypseleotris bucephala
GTCTTGCCTCCATTCAGGAATTTAGAATTTTGCAAACTTTGAAAGGGTCTATTCCAAGTGCATTTGTCTTATTTCACTGGCAGATGGTTTGCTGAAAAAAAACAAAAAAACACCAGACGTCAAAAATCTAGAAATTCCTTTGTGAAGTGATTTTTCTAAAGCATCACAGAATGTCCATGTTGCGCAACTGTGACACATAAACCACTCAGATCCAGATGAATATTCTGAACTCAACCATCTGAACGAATCCAGATCTTCATTATAGTACTGTCCCTGTTCAGAAGCTCTTCTCTGTTCTCAGGAGGCTCCTCAGAATAACTCTGTGAAGAAGTGGGTGAATCAGTGGAATGTTTTCAATGGAGATCCAGGATTTGATCAACAGTCTAGACCTGGACCTGACCTGGAGCAGACAGGAGAGTGTACAGACTGTAGCTGACCAATGGCAGCATGCTCATCAATTTGATAGCTGTTGATAGCAGTAATTGTTAATGTTACTTAAAATATTATAAAATCTAGATGAATCTAACTCCACATTACACATGATATAAATGTACTTCTTGTTGAAGTTTTAGCTTTGGTGCAAGAATAGCATTAAAATAATCCCTAAATCAGATGTTGCAGTGTGAAGCATCTATGTCTACTCTGCTCCAGGCCTGGTCTAGTAGATTTAAATGTACATGATTCCTTCACTCACATCACCATTAGAAGACCATTATAATCATCTCAACACATCTGAACACTTAGACCTTCTGCTATAGTGGCTCAGGGCACATTTCCATTCAGTACGACTTCCAGGATTTGATCAGGTCTGCTGGAGAGTCTCCCTCACAGAGACACCTCCAGCTCCTGGAGGTCCTCCACATCACAGTGTGCTCCTCTCTATAGTGTTCCTCTCTATAGTGCTTTGATAAAACCTCTCAAATAACTGTGTCTTAAGCTGGTCACCTCAAAGACTCAATTCTCATTCTCTGGTAAGTTATATTGAATTTTTCCATATGTGTATGATTTAATATAAAATAAAAGTTTTGTGTTGGCATTGGCCCCCTTTACACCCCTGGCACCAAAGCAGCTTTCAAATCAATTTTCTTTGTATAGCCCTATATCACAACAAAGTTGTCTCAGAGGACTTTACAGAAAGAGGTGTAAATAAACAATAACAGAGCATCATCTCCATATTTGTCAGGGCCGTTTCCAGTGTTCTGTTTGGATGTGATGTCAATGTATTTAGATCTATGCTCCACTCAGAGGAGAACTGTGAGTTTGAGTGAATGGACAGCTTTAAGACATATTCTCTGGAATGAAGAAGAACTTAGAAAGATGACAGTTTTCTGTTGATTTAAATTCTCATGGACACATCCTAAAGTACCTGAGTATATAGACTCTGATTGACATACCTGAAGCCAGACCAGATGCACCGGCGGCCATCTGACCATTTGACTTGTTCAATTGTGGTTGCGTGTTCGAGACAGGGTTTATCTACGGTGGCCCTGAAGGGACAGTCACAACATCTTAATAAAAAAAAAAAAAGATATTAAAATAAAATAAAACTGACTTAAAATTGTAAAATTAAGAAATTAAATGAGAACATCTGACCAGACAAATTGGGAAATTGCACAGAAAATAATCGAATAAAAATTGACAAAATTGAAAATTAAAAAAACACAAACTCTTTACTGTTCGAATTAAGCTGGTTTTGCAATTTCTTTTTGCACTTTTCAATTTTTCAATTTACGTTTTGTCAATTTTAATTGTTTTAATTAATGCCAACATATTTGGGTTTTGTTTGAACATTTTGCCATTTGTTTTTTGTTTGTTTGTTCATCATTTATTTGTCTTACATTTTGTTTTATCACACATTTTCCTAGCCACCATAGGCTTATTTAAAGGTATGACCTGGATAGGGTAAACATAATCCTGAAGAGTACAGCCTGTTACACAGCAATACACAGTTTAGGACTTTTTTTTAAACAAGCATTTTCTTTCTTTTCATATATATATGTGTGTCTATATATAGAGCTTATTTATACTGTGAATGTTGAAACTGAACACAACACATTCAGAAATAGTTACTACTGCTTTAAAACACATGCCCCCTCCCTGTCCATAGTGCTCCAGTCTGCAGTGCGTCTCAAAGCGGATCACTTGCCTACTCTGTGCCTCCTCTGTGCCTCCTCTGTGCCTCAATATGTCTTTCTATCGACCAGATAACCAGAGGGTCGCTGGTTCAAATGCCTGTCAGAGCACTTAATGTCATGGTGTCCCTGGGCAAGACACTGAACTAGGCATGGGACAATATACATTTTTTGTCTTGTGATTATTCTGGTCATAATAATTGCGATAATATCACAATAATTAAAAAAAACAATGCGTACAAGTTTAAAAAGTCCCTAACATGTCAGTTTAGAATCTCAACAGTACTTTTTATTGTAGGTTGATACTAATACCACTTGCTACTTACTTAATACAATAAATGATCTGTTCACAGTAAGGTCTAAAGGGCATTATGGTACAAATAAATGACAATTATTGCAATGAACGATTATCACAATGTTAAAAAAATAGCCACGATTGATTAATTGTCACCGTTTTTACTGTGATAAACGTTATTATTGTATATTGCCCCATCCCTACATTGCACTCACTTTGCCTATGAATGAATGTGGTTGTGTAATTGCTGTTATCTGGTGGTTGAAAAATGGTAGCCACGCTTCCGTCTCCACCAGTTTTGTGATTGTGGTGAGAAAATGTAAGTGCTTTGAGAGGGCCTTGAGGCACTGCTTCTGCTTACTCCTTCACTGTCAACAAAAACACCCAGAGAACCATTGTCGCCACCTATATTTAACAACATAACTGATTGGAGAAGATGCGTGTTATTAGATAAATATTGTGTTTTGATCTTGTTAAATGGTTATCTAAATGTATAGATATTAAAATGTGCAAAAAAGCATAATATTTAAGGAATTGAGGCAGTGAGGACGCAAGTGGACAGCTTTGAGATGTCCTCCTGGTTAGGACGCTTAGGTGGCCAGTCAGTGGTGGTGATGGTTACTGGGACAGAGTTGCTACGTCATGCAGAGAACGACAAGAGGGTCTGGCTGCAGGCTCCACCTCCAAGTACCTCCACCACCAAGTACCTCTTCCATGTTATTTTATATATCTACTGTCTTACTATACTCCATTCTGAATGCCTTCTACCAAATTGAAAAAAAAAACATATAGGGTATTTCTAAGATTTGAAAATAGAATCTCTTGATTACTGCTTAAGGACTACTGCCACAGGAACGTTAGCTGAAGATAGGGGCTAAACAAATAGTCAGCCATGCAATTGATTTTGAATCCACTACTGTTAACAGTCATTTCTCCAAATATTACACAGGATCTTGTAATCTAAAATGTGCTGTCAGAAATAAATAATCTGGTAGCGTTTTCTTTTGCCAAAATGTCTGCCTGTTGTTGTGGTACATGACAGTGTAGGTGGGTACATAGTGGTGGAGACTGTGCAGGAGGTACGTGACAGAGGAGGCTGCAGCCAGACCCCTCTCATGAAGGAGGGGGTGTTGAAGGGGGTCTGAGACAGGAGGCCCCCCGTAGTAGTCAGTAAATAGTGGGCACTGTGGGGCCTAGCTGATGGCTGCGCTGTCTGTCTGGGATGCTTCAGTCTCTGACGGGGAGGTGGGCTCCTCGGGGGGGTCGTCTGTGCTTGTGCTTGTGGACACTTGTGTGGGGGGGCTGTACGCAGCCGCGGCCCCTCCCTGTGCGTCCTCCGCGGTGGGGGGCAGGGGCAGCGAACCGGGCAGTTTGACGGGGCAGAAGGCTGAGCCGGTGGGGATGAAGTTGACCTTGTTTTTGTCGGGGCAGGAGAACAAGGGCACAGAGGAGGTCGCTGACTGCCTGGAACTGGACACAACACAGAGGGGAGAACAACTTCACTATATACTATTGCGTAAAAGCATGCAGGAATTTGTGATATGTTAATTGAGACCATTAAAATTTAGATTTGAGTGAGTTTAATTATGATAATAAAAATATTATTGTCCACCATAATTAATTATTATTAAAAGTCAGAAAGAGAGGTGCTCTTTGGAGTAGGGAAAATACATTTAGAAAACTGACAAAACAGAACAAAAACAATGCACTCTTTTATCCTGTTAAAATGTTTAAGGCATATTATCATACAAGATGCATAAGTGCGTCTTAATGGACCTTACTTATCCCCAACATGTTTCAGTTCATACATTCATCAGGGACCAGAGTTCAGAAAACAGTGGTAAAAGTACACCGTGAAAGCTTTGTACAGGTGTTCACTGATGGGGCTTCTCCACCAGATGGCAGTGTTCATAACATTAACATTTTTATTGGAATTAATAAAACAGTCTATACCAACACAGTGAAACCAATATGCTGATTCAATCAGTGTATTTTGTTGGGGTCAGTAAGTAAGGTTCATTAGAACATGGCTGTTTCTATGTGGGACACAGACTCAGTTTATGGGGCACTTGATTTGATCTGAAAATACATTCTAATGCAACACATCATCCAAGTGGGTAGTGCACGCACACATACCTCTCCTCATAGGCCTTGACCTTCTCACAGCCCTCTGGAGGCTCCCTCTTGAACATGTAGCTGTTGTTAGGTTTAGGTGAAGATGCAAACTTAGGCAGAGGTGAACTGCTTCCACTGTCTGTCACACACACACATCCACAGGCATTTACAATCCACTCACCTGTATCAGTTATACTTGATATCATATACAGTATAGATCATGCGGTCAGTATACAGTCAGTGAGGTGAATCAGGTGTTAGTGTAAATATTAGGGCCCAGTTAGCATTGATGCCAACAGTGCTAATTGGGTTAAGATCACCTATAGTACAGTCTCTCATTCCCTCTTGGTTGATTGTTCTTAGACCCTTAGAGTCCCAGGCTGATGAATATTTTTTTTTCAGTACACATTAATAATAGACATTTACTGTTTATTAGTCTATTATATATAAATCAAATGTAACATAAAATCTACATTTTGTAATGGTCCTCTACAATCCCTATAATGTGACAGTAGTATACCTTTATCTCGGTCATACAGCAGGTCGTCTGTAGAGTAGGGGCTGCCGTCATGTGACCCTGGGGGGCAGGCGGGCGAGGGGCAGGGCGACAGGCTGGAGCAGCTGCTGGAGCGGCCCGGGGCAGAGGGGGTCTGTGTGTCGACACTGCGAGTGCTACTGCTGCGCTGCTGAGGAGGGAACGGAGCTCGCCGGCCATCTGGTACCTCCAGAGACTGGAACACACAAAATATACTTGGATCCAAATGCACTGAACAGCCAATAGCAGTCAGTTTATAGGGGAAGAGGAGGGGCAAAGAAAGTCACATGATCACAGTACATTTTATAGTCTTACCATAATTAACTGACAGTGTTTTAATATCAATGGTAATTGATAATTAAAGTACATAACTCATAAAACTCAAACTAAATCTGGAGTCAGTGTAAACAAATCCCGGGAGCATACCTTGAGCTCCTCCTTGTCCCCGTTGTCCCGGATGAAGACCTTCTCCAGCTCATGGTTGATGCCCTCCATGCTGCTGGGGACTCTGGAGATGGAGGGCTTTGGCACCGTGATGTTAGACAGAGGCATCTGAGCCGACTTCGACATGGAAACCTGCTGCAGTACACACACACACTCAACTTAACAAGAGTGACACAACAGTAGAGTAGTGGTGAGTGTACTATGGACAGGAGTGAGGTACTTGTAGAGGGATGTATAGACACTTTAAAAGTGTCTATACATCCCAGGGTCTATACATCCCAGGGTCACACTTTAAAAGTGTGTCATATGAATGTTCAAAAGGCCAGAATGGAGGCGACTGGAACAAAAGTGAGTTAATGTTACAAAATAGTAGGATTTGTGGTAAGGAATAGATACATTTCTGTAAGGACTCAATCAAAAATTTTGCCACCAGGCAGTGTTGTTAACAGAGGGCTGTAGTGGTGATGAGTTTACCTCTGAGTGTCCCTCCAGAGCAGACACTGTGATTGTAGTGGCTGTAGTGTTGTTAACAGAGGGCTGTAGTGGTGATGAGTTTACCTCTGAGTGTCCCTCCAGAGCAGACACTGTGACTGTAGTGGCTGTAGTGTTGTCAACAGAGGGCTGTAGTGGTGATGAATGTAGTGACTGTAGTGTTGTTAACAGAGGGCTGTAGTGGTGATGAATGTAGTGACTGTAGTGTTGTTAACAGAGGGCTGTAGTGGTGATGGGTGTAGTGACTGTAGTGTTGTTAACAGAGGGCTGTAGTGGTGATGAGTGTAGTGACTGTAGTGTTGTTAACAGAGGGCTGTAGTGGTGATGAGTGTAGTGACTGTAGTGTTGTTAACAGAGGGCTGTAGTGGTGATGACTGTAGTGAGTGTAGTGTTGTTAACAGAGGGCTGTAGTGGTGATGAGTGTAGTGACTGTAGGGAGTGTAGTGTTGTTAACAGAGGGCTGTAGAGGTGATGAGTGTACCTGTGAGTGTCCCTCCAGAGCAGACACTGTGACTGTAGTGGTAGTGGTTGCTCCTCCTCTCCTGTTGGTGGCGCTGGAGTTGCTCTTGAAGCTTGACTCTCTGATGAGACAGACAGGAAAACGGTTTTATTTGATTTATTTAAATGATTTCATGTTATTAATAAATGTTCAGAATATAATTATTTATTGTCTACAGGAAACAACCATTGTTCTAATTTTCCCAATATGAAGAATAACTTACAAATATCAAGAGTTAGGCAATAGGTAAACATACATTAGGGATCGGACAATATACAATAATATATTTTATCTCAATAAAAACACTGACAATTCATTTATCGTGGCTATTTTTTCCACGATAATTGTTTATTGAAATAATCATTAATAGTCATTTATTGGCACCTAAATGCCCTAATGCCCTTTAGACCTTCCTGTGAACAGATCATTTATCTCTTCATAAAGTTCAAGTGATATTAGTGTCAACCTACAATAAAATGTACTGTTGAGATTCTAAACTAGCATTTGATATTATCATTAATCGCGACGTGCCTAATATACATTAACACCATCAGCATGAAATCTTCCCTATAGTTTAGACCAGGGGTGGACTTTTTTTTCAAGGACTGTACAGTACATTGAATTTTTCATTAAAAAGGGTTAGCATAGAAGTAGTACTTTAAAATCCTCATATTTTACAAAATACCTTTGTGTGGGTAATATGTGTAAGTGTATGTGTAATTGTCACTGCAGAAGAAAGAGAAGTGGCCACTTTCAATAGACATTTCAGTGACAGAGATTTTAGATTGGGGGCTATCAGACTGCTATATGGTCTTCATAAAGATGTTTGCTCTTGTCACTTGAGATGAGTCAGGAGATACAGATACAGTGGGAAGCTGAAGTCAACATGCTCACAAGCATTTGTTTCTAAGAATTTCTATAAATCAAACTTATCTTAATTGTGCTAAAAGGAAACATCACTGCAAAAGTCAAAACACATGGTAAAAAATGTGCCATTACTGCCACGTCCACTAATCTGACCCAGCTGTGGTTCAGAACTGTCATATGTTTGAGAGGTTAAGGTAGATTTCTGTACATCTTAGAAGTGGTACATTATCTCCAGTCCAGCATTTGCAGCTTGTAAATGTCATGTAGGAGTATGAATGTGAGAGTGTAGTGTACCTCTGTCAGCTGAGCGACACAGAGCTGTGTGTGTGCTCCGCTTCTGTCAGTTGTCCTCACTCCAACATCCAGGAGTCTGCAACAAATCACATCTCAGTGTTAAGGAAGAATAAGGCAGTGTTTAAAAAAAATAGATCACTCCCAAAATGTTAGCAACTGTTCCTTGTGTCACTCCTGACGTTCCCTGAAAATGAAATCCAAATCCATTCAGTAGTTTTGAGTAAAGTCAGTAACAGACAGACAGACACCACCAAAAACATAATCTCCTTGGTTGAGGTAATTAGACAAAAATCACTTGTATCACACGCATTAACAGTATATATATGGAAAGGAAAATGCAGTCTGAATTCAAGACAACGTGGGAAGATTTGTATTAGCAGAAAATCTATCTTAATCAATGTAATATCTCGGCTAGCTTATCGTGGCTATTTGACATGATATAAACAACAAATTACAACTTTGACAACTCCTATAAAAATATTTAAAGAGGTGTGACTTCAGGGATATGTTCTGGAAGTATAGGGGCGTAAAATACTTTCTCTCACCACAATTTGGGCACTGTCTATATTTCTGCTTTAATAATAATAATTTAAGGTTAGATCTGACACTGCATTATGACACTCAAGCCATAATAACCTGTTCTGATTTCACTCATATACACACACAGCCATAAAGTAGCAGGTTATATGCAGGGATCTATAAGTTAATTTCAATAACTTTTCCAGACTTTTTTAAGACCCTCTTCAAAAAAAGAGACCTCATTGTAAGACAACATACATTTTACTAAAACACAGAGTATTTTGCATGACCCAGATGCATGAAGTGTTTTGGTGATATACACATTGCTGCCACGACAGCATGGGCCTAGTTATTATATGCCTTAAGTGTTGACAATTTGCTATAGTGGGAATAATGTGAATGATGAACCTATAGTGGTTGTGTAATAATGGTGACTTGTTGAGTTACTATGACTTCTAAACATGATTATCTGCTGACACTGTGCACAGAAAAGCCTTTATCTAAAACACACTGAGGACATCTGATGATTGTATCTGATTAGCTGTGTTTCCATTCCTCCGGCCTCAACTTTTGAACTTTTGCGTGTCATCAGTGTCACCAGTGTAGTCAGTGTCACCAGTGTAGTCAGTGTAGTCAGTGCTAATCTTTCGAAGACTTTCCTGGAGATATACAGCATCACAGAGTAGGGCTTGTAAAGAAATAAAGTGAAAAACAGATGTCTTCCACCAAAACTTTCACTGAGTAAAACAAAAGGCAACAGTGAACTTGTAAAGGCTTGGGGAAATGATCTTGCCTTGTAGTGTATGGTTAGTTTTACATATTACACTACAATGTCATTAAATACAGTTCAGTTTCTACTTTACTGGCCTGCACGCATGTATATTTATAGGTCACCTTGTGTGGTTAATAGAGAGAAAATTATTGCAAACACAATAAATAAATAAATAAATAAATAAATAAATAACAAAGTACATCTACACAAAAAAAATTTTGGTTATGGATTGTTATGGATTGCGATGCATATGAATGGCTCCTTGTGTTATGTATTAATAACATTACCTGTGTGGACGTCTCTCTGACACAGGAGGACTGGAGCAGTCAAGGGTCTCTGGGCCCTCTGATGGAGCTCTCAGGTAGGGCCCTCTGATGGAGCTCTGGGCCCTTTGATGGAGCTCTGTCCTCTCAGATAGGCCCTCTGACGGAGCTCTGCCCTCTCAGGTAGGGCCCTCTGATGGAGCTCTGGGCCCTCTGATGGAGCTGTGTCCTCTCAGGTAGAGCCCTCTGATGGAGCTCTGTGTCCTCTCAGGTAGGCCGCCTGACAAGTCTTCTCAGGTAGGGTCTTCTGATGGAGCTCTATCCTCACAGATAGGGTCCTCTGATGGAGCTCTGGGCCCTCTGATGGAGCTCTGTCCTCTCAGGTAGGGCCCTCTGATGGAGCTCTGTCCTCTCAGGTAGGGCCCTCTGATGGAGCTCTGTCCTCTCAAGTAGGGACCTCTGATGGAGCTGGAGAAAAACATGGGTATAGCGTTAGAGGCATAGATGATGATGATTGGCACAGGAGGCATCAGGTGGGCAGGTATTAATAATTCACACACAGATGAGTCAGACCAACAAGAGAGACTCATGTTAGTGATGGTGGAGAGCTTAGTATTCAGACGTCAAATCCACTTCATGAGATGTGAGCTGCTTGTAGCTGATGTGGACTTTGTTCTGAACATAATGTGCACACATGCTGTACATGTTTCCCTTTGATTTCAGTGAGTGTAAAGTAGTACTTACAGTGTTGAACTCCTCGGAGAGTGCATACCGACGCCAGGACAGCTAATTTCCCCTATACAATGTTTTGGCACTAACTGCGACTTTATTCTGTGATGTCTAAGGGTTTTTATATTGTTAACGAGCAATTAAGAGGCCCCGCCCCCAAAC